>JAUZSU010059445.1:0-33216 GCA_034780255.1 Parotocinclus maculicauda | reverse complement strand
ATATTCCCCCTGAGAGAGAACAAGAAAGAGAGAGAAATAGAGAGAAAGAGAGAGAGAGAGAGAGAGAGAGAGAGAGAAAGAGAGAGAATGAGAGAGAACGAGAGAGCGAGAGAGCGAGAGAGAACGACAGGACTATGAAGGGTGACACAGGTCAAAATCGATGGAAAAAAATGGCATATCAACCTGACAACTACCCTTTTGCTGATAGGTTGGGTTCCGAAGATGGAAAAAGGCCCTTGGGTTGCTGTTGCCATTTCAATTTAGCTGAAATATGTCTGATGAAGTTAAGTTCAAGACTCCATGGCAAGTTCTCCATCAGAGTGGGCAAACCATTTCTTTATACTGTAAACTTCAGAAAGCTGATTAATTGACTTATTGGAGGGGGGAACATAAAGTGTTATATTCAGAATCAATACTTAGGTACTCAGTACTACTCAACTGCAACTATTTGTCGATTTCATACAGATAGACCTCAATTTGCTACCTTATAAAACCATAGTGTACAAAGAAGCACTACCAAGGATCTGTTCTGCCAAATGCTAGACACAACGGTTCCTCAAAGAACTTCAATGTTTCCCTCTCACTATCTAAATATACAAAAGAACAGCTGAATATCTTTTGCTTACATTAGCATAAAACATCCAAACATTTTACTATAGTGCCCAAGTTTCCCCTTCCTAAAGTCTGAGACCATTACTAAAAATACATTTTTAATTACAAATCTTTTAAAAAGCATAACAGTTAAATATTTGAATAAATAAATCTTTTAATTAGTATTTGGTATGTTTGCCTTGTGTTGTAATGACAATGACTGGGATTCATGTTATCCCAGCAGGATTTCACAATATTCCAAAGAACATCTTGTGATGTTACTGAATGCTTGGCTTCCTGTGCCCTCAGGCACTTTTATAAATCCTTAATGAGGTTTAGGTCACTTGACTTTGGAGTCCACAACTGTCAGCAATCCTTGATTTTCTTTGATCTGCAAGAACAACAGCTCAGACCTTTTGTCTCTGCTGTATCCATCTATCCACCAATTACTGTTAACAGTCAGCGTGACTAAACTAATAGGAATTGCTGGTTAGAAAGGGCACTATATACAACCGGCCACATAGACTATATGATGCATAGTTTTATATTTACATTTAGTTTTTGTGTTTAAATGTAAGCTAACCAGTGCATCAGTTTTTCCTGTGGGCTGAACGTTGACGTTTTGCATGCATTAATATTATATAATGAATCAAACTAACACACGCAACCCTCTTCTTCTTATTTTTAGCATTATTCAAGTGTGTTAATATTGTGAGCATATTATGCCACACATCAGTTTATTGATTATGTTTACGGGATATGGTGGAATTCCTTGGATAGAAGCCTTTTATTTACAGAATACTACTCTGTTGATACCACACACACACACACACACACACACACTAGCCAACAGCTTGCAATTATTCCAGGTGTGCAGCCTTAATGAACAAATATACTGCTCACAAAAATGTATTTAATTTTGAATTATCCCCTAATATTTGCTAAATGGTTGGTAATTTTTATAACATGACCTTGACTGTATATATCTCCGGCCTTATATATTTCTTATAGTAATCATAACCAGTTTTGTGAGTTTGAAATTGCTTTGCTGAGTTCTATGTTGTACACACACACACACACACACACACACACACACACACTATGAAATACAGCCAATGCAGATATTCCTTCATTCCTTCAATCAATTCTGTGTTATGAGATGTCCGGCAAGGATCGATGTCCATCACTTAAAGGTTCTAAAAGTGCCTACTGAGTTACTGTAACAAGTTTTAGTTTCCTATATAATTAAAAAGAACTATCAATACTGAGCAGTACCAAATGAATCCCCTTAAGAACTCATCAGTAGGCTTTTGTGTGGTCTTTTCCATTACTGTATAAAGCTGGTTGTGAGATGAGCCAGTTGTTAGTGAATTATTTCTTCCCATGTAGTTTGGATGGTATAATGATTAAAACATTCAGACGGTTTGTCCAGGCAAGGTGTTCTCCTTCCTCCTCCCTCAGTTTGACAGATGAAACCACTCTCTAAAATGTTCTGTTAATGTGTTCAAATTCTGGTATCAGATGGATTGGCGCCCTGTCTAGTTTTGTTCCTACCTTGGGACACGTGTCCTTGGCTAGGCATCAACTTCCCTGTGACGAGGTTTAAGCAGATACAAAAATAAAATAATAAATATCACAAAAACTGGCTATTAGAGTAAAGGTCAGGTGTTTTTTTAAATCAGACACCATGGACCCTATTTCTTTCTGTGGCTGCTGGAGGCAGAACAGTAAACTCATTTTGTCTGCAGTCCAGTCAGAATTGTGTTTACATTTACGTAATATAGCAGAAGCCCTTATCCTGAGTAACCTACTACTTATACAATCTTACAATCCAAGCAATTGAAATTATGGGTTAAGAGTCTTGCTCAAGGACCCAACTGTGGCAGCTTGGCAGGAGGGTGGGATTTGAACCCTGGACCTTCTGGTCCATAGTCCAGTAGCTTAACTGTACTGTACTATGTAAGCACAAATATGAATAAAAATACATCTTGTAAGCTAAAGGCATGAATAGAACTTATTAATAGCGTTAGCCAGTTGTTTTTTGCAACTAAGAAGGGAGTCCAACTGAGTACTGAATGTGACCACCACCACTAACTGAGATAACTGCAAAAGCAATTCCACACAAAAAAGGGGGAACATTAAGGCTGTGATTGACGTGAGTTTTTTTTTCACTGCTGTGTTTTTGACGTTATATAAGAAAAATATCTGACAGGTTGCTCTGGCTGCCTTGGTAATGACTGCATAGAGAAATTGTCTGGACCCTCGCTTGCTCTTCCACTGCAGTTAAAAGTGGTGGGTGGCCCAAAGTATAGGCAATTCTCTTTGACTAAGCAATTGTGCTAAGATTGTCATATGCAGTAAATTTCTCTTTCTGTAACTATCTCTGTCCAGCTCTTGGTCTTTTGTTACATTTTTCTGCTTAAACAATATTATCCAAGAAAGTGTCTAGTATATGACTGCTGACAGATTTCTCATCTCCTATCAGTCCCGCGAAATCGGCGTTATCATCTTGGACATGCTATGGTAAGATAAGCAAGTGGAGCTTTAAGAAGCAGCCACTTTATTGCCGAGGGAAATTGATAACGATCTAAATACAGTAAATCATTATAGAAACGCATCGGAGCTGCATTTCTGGAACAGCCCAGAGGTGATGGGTTAGAATTGCAGATGCTATCATACGGAATAGAGTGAGAACGTGGTTAGATGCTGCCTCTAGGGTATGCTCTATTCATTAATCTCTCCTCCTAGCAAACCTCATTTACTGCTTGCACAATCTTCATCCTTGGATCTGCATCATCTCTCAATCTACTTGCCTCATTGATACTGTCACACCTTTATCTCTCGCTGTCTCGCTCTCTCTCTCTCTCTTTCTCTCTGCTGTCCCTGAAAGACAAATCAGCTCCATGTGCTTGGGTTTCTCGTCGTAATGCTAACTGCAAAAAGCTACTTTGGTATTCCAGTCAGTTTAGGGTCCTCACAGCTTGTGTGCTTTCCTCTCCAGACTTTTGCTCTTCAGCCCTTCAGACAGTTAGGTCTGGGAGGAAGAGCACAAGGTGTGCGTACAGAATTGTTCTCTAGGTGAAAAAGTCTTTGTGAAGCCTTCTAGTTTTTAATCTGGGAGAAAAACCAAAAACAAGACAAACAACCCACCAAAGACCAAGCCAGCCACCTTAAACTTCGACTATAGTGAACATAAACTGTTCTGGAATATTTATAAATATAGTCAATATATATAGCCAAATATGTTTGTGCACCCCATTAATTACATCTCAAGCACGGGTATTAATATAATTGAACTGTTTGTAAACCCTTTGCTGTTACAACAGCCTTCAGATTTCGATCATTGAATGTGAGGGCTCATGTCGGACTGCGAGTCTCACGGCTGGCATTCCAAAGGGTCTCGAAGATATGTGCAAGCAGACATGGAGAAGCAGGCCTTAAGAGTTTATGTGCACATCTACCTAAAAGTACATGACGGAACTTAAAAATGTGGAAACAAACTGGAAGCAAAATACAGACATCATCAGCCTCACAGTTTACATGTTTAGATTGAACGGCTCACTCATGCTTACTCCTGTAATAGTTGTTCGGCTTCAAAAAGAGCATGTAAACTTTAGTCAACAATCTAACTTATTTCTCCATCTACGAACAAACCACTGTACGGAATATGAAAATTATGGCAAATTTCGACAGTGAATTTGCACCGTCAAGGACAGGTAAGGCTCGGATATTATTCTGCTTGACCATAAATGTATTGTCGTGGCAAAATGAGAAACCATATGCAGTTTTTACTCGAATGCTTCAGTTTTAAGCAAACACACAAGACTTGTTTTCCTGCTTTTACAAACACATTTTTGAAGGTTGCAGTTTATCATCTGTACTTTTGATCAGTGTATTTATTGTTATCAATATTACCCCAGAAAATATTGAGATATCATGTTTGACAAGTCAGCCAATTTCTCCATTAAAGTTAGCAAACTACTACCAATACTTTGTTTAAGCAGTGCAGAGCAGAAGTTCTTAGAAAAAATAATGAATGCATGATATGCACTATGAATGGGGTCAGACAGATGGGTGTCTGCATACTTCTGAGCAAACAGTGCATTCCCCCAAACATTCCTTTTTACTCTTGCATCTTTGCCATTATTCTTCATCTATGATTGATGCTTGGACCCTGCTTCCATGCACACAGGTACAGGATGTCCCGGCTTTTCTGTCTTCACCTCCATAATGCATGACCTTACTCGCACCTGTAGCAGCCAGCAGGAGGTACAGCAATGAGGTGCTGAGAGCTGAACCTGCCACCAGTGATCCTACAACTGACTGAATTCGATCTGACAGTCAGAGACTGGGATCTGCTCAATGCGATGCATTTGGGGCTAGTGGGAAATGCAAGATTGCATTGTGAAAATAGCTCCCTTTACCAACAAAAGACAAAGAAAATGAGTGGGGAGCAATAAAAACAGGAAGAGCGGCAGAAAAAAGGGTCAGTCAGGAAGAGGGAGTGGATGGTGTGGGAGCTAAGAAGGCAGACAGTTAGATAGTGTCTTGAGCAAACAAAGCCTTATCTTGACAGGAGCTGTCCACCAGCGCAGTGCAGAAACAAGGCACATGGTCAAGACTCCATCCATTCTGCACTGCTGATGGAGAGCTGAGGAATCCCAGAAGAGGATGATCTTATTTCGTGTCACTTTCACTATCATTACTTCCATTAACTTTATTTCCTGTCCAAGCCTCAAAAACACTCACTTCTTCAAACCTGGGCTCTCAAAATATGAACAAAAATGGTTCAACCTGTAGGTACTGTTACTCTGCATAGTAATATTTGTATAACTAAGCCACATTATCAACTGACATTTGTCTTCTATATACAGGTACGCAGTGTTTAACGTCTGCATTATGTTTCGTGAAATAGCACACTGGCCAAAATGGGCGTTGACCATATATTACCATGTAGCAGTTAAGACCCATTACAAATTGTGTTATATATTAATTTAAAAAAAACAACAACATAAAAGCAATTAATGCAATAATGTGCTGTATAATACAATAATTATCATTGTACCTGAGAGAGTAGGAGTAATTTTCTGTCATTCAGATGTGAATAAGCGATATATAAGACATATTTTAATATCCTATTATAATACTTAAGACCTTGGCCTTTTTGCTATACATTAAATGATGCCATCCAGAGCAACATGTATACAACACATAGCACAACGCAAGAGAATTACACATTGGTACAGGCATCTGGTACTAGGACATATTGAGAAATACGACAATGTGCCCATTGTGACCTTATTCATATGACTTTATTCACATCTTTTGGTTCAATGTTAAGAATACTAGTCTGAACAATAAACAAACCAGGATTAACGTGCAATGATGTATCATTTTCTGCTTTGGTCTGTATCAAGTGAACTAAACTACCAGTATAAATGCACTATTACTAAGTTCAAATTTTTACGTTCCACTGAATGATAAGTGGATCAATCCCTGCGTAGGTAAAAACATATTAAAAGACATAGTTCTATGTCTCATAAATGTGGGGGACACCAGGGAGAAAATGTTGACAGATTCAAGTCGAATAGCACTCTCTAAAAAGTAGTCTCTAAATAAACAGAATATTTTGCGACATCATTTGGCCCATTTTAGCCTTCCCAATGCCTGGCTAAATCGGGCCACGATAACCCCGCCACATCATACACAATTCCGAATGCTGAGCACAGACTGTTGAACTCCGCACCCACATGATATTTTCAGAAAGCATGCAGTGCCACCGCATATAGGATACGTGCATGAAATAATAATGGCACAGCGATCAAATATGCAGCACTAATGCTTGAGAGCTGCCATGTGAGAGAGCGCTGGCGTTGTTCTGCTGGAAGTGCGTTAATAGAAGATGTACAAGTTGCTTCCAGCTGCCTTAAGAGCATTCCCATATGACGGAGATCCCCACACCGGTCCGCTAGAGGTGCAGAGATTGAATTCTTGAATTATTCATTGCTTTTAAGTGAGCCTAATGAACTGACCTGAAAACATGAAAGGATGTAAAGTCCGTAAGGATCAACAGAAGATGGCTGTACAAAAATCAACCGCATGTCCTACTGCTGTCTTATTGTTTGTTCTTCATTCACATCATGGAGTCTTGCCATGGAATATACAGTTCTCCCTCTTACTCTTCCTTTGCTGCTGAGACACTTTATGGGTCAACATATTTAAAAATAAATGAATTGTTTGGGAGTCACAGTCTACAAAAAACACTTATTGCCAAGTGTGTTTTTGTGCTTCCTTGGCTGTTTTAAGCCTGTTTAAGCCAGCTAACACCTTAAGTTTGTCATAATCTTCATATTTTGCACTGACAGGTTATTTGTCGACACTATGAGCACAGTAATTCATATGCTTAATTAAAATAACAATTATTATATCTCTTAAAATTAATTTTCCCAAGCGTACTGGTTCGCAAATTTCAAATAATCAAAACTGGTTTCGTGAACATGAAAATGAATTCACTGTACTCAATGGCTTTCACATATCAATCAAACAGAGCGCCTCTGAAATTTGGTGGAACAAGAAATTTACATTATGGATGTGCAGCCGACAAATATGTAGCAACTGTGTGATGCTATAATGTTAGCAGGGACCAAAATCTCTGAGAAATGTCTCCAGTATCTTGTTGAATCTATGCCACAAAGAATTAAGACGATTCTGAAGGCTAAAGCGAGTCCAACCTGGTACTGGCCAGGTGCAATAAAATGGTGAGGGTATGCTATACCGATAAATCTGATTAAAACTCTACCTGAACTAGAACCCAAGGTTTCTAAACTAAAGCTGTGCAGATTTAGTCTAATTCATCTTGATTTTGAAATCTTCCCATCCATTTTCTTCCTCTTATTGTTCTCTGTTATTTTGCTCATGTTATCTATCCAGCCTCACTGGCTCAGGGGTTCAGAATGTTCTAGCCTGGCCTGTGAATGATTAATCAGTGTGTTCATCACAGACATTAACAGTGCATATTTGTAAAATAAGTGTGTGTGTATTATGAGTTGGACTAAAATCAGCGGGTGGCACCATGGCGCAGTGGTTAGAACATGTCCGACCCATGTCTGTGTGGAATTCTTACAAGTAATCAGCTGTCCTCCCAACATTGCAAAGATGTTAGGTCAGCCGTGTCCCAGTGCCAGTCACGTTTATGAGTGATCAAGGAAGAAGGGTTCACTATATTTCATTTAGTACCAGAAGGTCAGTGGCAATTTTTCTCCCTTTTGGCTCCACTTGTCCTGGTCAGGGTCACAGGGACCTACCCGAAGAGAACACAGTGTACGAGAAGGGCAGGGGTCACTGTTGCAGTGTTGGGGGAATGGTGGTGGATTTGCATATTAGATTGCTGCACCACCCAGGCGATTCAAGCATTATATTGTAATAATCTGATGAGCTGATGATGTGGTTACAATGTGTGTATAATCAGCTGGGTTGTGCATTGCAATTGTGAGCCTTACTAAGCTGCTATTAACACATAATGAAACTACAAATGGAGCCATAAAAACAGGTTGTTACACAAAGTGCCAGTGGGATACAGTGGGAACAGATGGAAGTGTAGCCTACGCAAAACACCGAAGAAATAACTAAGGTAAACCACAACGCTTATTTTGCTTAACATGTGGTGTTCGGATTATTTTATCAAGTGACAGAGTGAACATTTGGATGGCTGATCGCTGTACGTGAGAACATAGAGGTGAGAATCGCACTCGCAGATTACTCATAACACTCAGCATTTGTGCTCCCAACTCCATAAAACAAAGTAAACACAATAAACCAAGGCGTTTTTAGTGGCTCTGCACTTGAAAGCTAAGAAGTGCTTGTTATTAGTCTGTTGGTGTCGTATTTATTTTCCAATCTCTCTCCATCCCCGGAGACATCATCTGTTGGCCAGTGACGCAAAAACACTCTTACCAGAGAGAGAAAGAGAGAAAGAGAGAGAAAGAGAGAGAGAGAGAGAGAGAGAGAGAGAGAGAGAGAGAGAAGTTTGAGGAAGGAGAGCTTTTCCTTCATGAGCACTGGAAGAGTGGAAGTCTCTCTCAATCGCCATGGCATTATTACTGTCCTAAAGGATTTATGACATATGGCGAGAATCCCACCAGGAGGTACAGGCCCTGGCTATAGCTATTTTTAGTTTATGACGGCTTTACTCTCTAGGAAGATCATTTGAGCCAATGACCTGTGTCATAAATGCCATGTGACTCAACAGCTTAGAAACTATAAAACCAAGAAAAAATAAACTTTTGTATTTATTATTGTCTGCCCCAAAGCAAAGAATCACCAATAAAACACACACACACGCACACACACAGATCGCATGGAAAACTCTATTCAGTGCATCTATGGGCCCACATGCCAATTCATATCATTCTATCGAGGCACACCCAAGCAGGATCTCCATATGCAGAATCTACAGTAATTAACAGGGCAAATTAAATTCTTGTGCTCAACTGACCATTTTTCACCATTTTGGAATCACAACTTGGAATCGAGAAACAAAAATCTTGAAACAGAATCTGAATCAGTAGAATGCAAACAATATCCAGAATAGAACATGAAGATTATCATTGGGGACCTTGGTAGCTTAGCGGTTAAGATACTTTACCATGGACCAGGCAATAGAGGGTTAATATCCAGCCTCTGCCAAGCTGCCACTGTTGGGTCCTTAAGCAAAAAAAACTCTTAACCCATAATTGCTTGAATTGTAAAATTGCATAAGATGTAAAATGCTCTGGAAAAGGGCGTATGCTAATGTAATTTATAACAAAGTTCAGGAGTCAGCAGTCCACGACAGGCGGAAACCAGGCAAGGAACCAACACAAAAACACAGTCAGTAAATTTGACTCGTTCTGCAATTACATAGTGAAAGACAAAGTGCCAGTTTAGGCCGTTAAAACAATGGACTCAAGAATCTTATTAATTATTTATACACAACATATGAACTGCCGAAATATCGTCTAATTATAGTTATCGACACAATCCCAGAAAATATCAAGATAACACGTGTTAATATTGCACACCCTTAGGCCAGACCTATTCGGCATGACTGTGGTTCAGTGCTCTACTTATTCATCAGTATGCAAAACAAACTGTCCGTCATCTTACAGCAGGTCTCTAATACATATGCCCACGCGTACACTTACTTTCAGGGGCTTATTTACATTCTTCTGCAACACTGCGTCGAGGTAAATGAGGTGTGTACGTGGGTGAAGGCAGAAAGAGTTTGATATAAAGATCTAGGAGAAGACTGGAACACAGATGGGATGAGCTTTCAGCAGAGCTACACAGCAACACAAACAGAGTCTTGTTGGTGTTTGTGTCAGCCTCTAAATCCCCTGTGAGGGGACCAGGAGATTAGCGAATGGAAAACACGTGTCTTTATCAACACAGTGTCATGGAAGCTGGTGGAAATGGTGCCAGCTTTGCCTATATGTCTTTCTGAGAGAAAAAGTACCAAACAGTTCACACAGCAGTTTGCCATCTCTCTAAAATGGCGCTAAGGGGAGGCAAACTACCTAAAACACCTTGCACAAAAAAGCAATGCCATCGTACTCTGCTACTCTTATCTTTCGAGATATTTGGAAACCTTTGTGAAAGGTGAATTTGTTGCTACTTTCCCGTATGCACTCCAGAAGATAATGACTCCATTCTGACAGCAGAAAGGCTGAAAGCCTGCGGCATGGAGAACTGCTGAGACTGTCAAACCAGCAAGTTGAGATATAGGAAACATACTTGGGAGCTTCATGTAGAGTGCATAACATACATGATGTATTAGTAGCATGAACTTTTCACAACCTTCTCCTGGAGATTGATGTAAAGCAATATTGATAACTAGAAGTTCCTGAATGCTTTGGTAGAAGGTCCAGGGCAATTTTTAAATGGTCAGGTGTAGTCCATGGTCATGTACACGAAATCAGCATTATCTCACATGGTGGTGTAGCTCACACGTTTGGACCTATAGATTGATGGATGTGAATTATTATTTAGTTATTTAAGAGGTCTGGTCTAAAGAGACTAGTAAGAGATTAGTAGCTTTAGACCTTGTTGGTCTTTTAACTCGTGGGACATGACAACCCTGTAATTAACCCACAATTTCTTGGATTGTATCAGTTGTACGTCTCCCTGGATAAGAGGGGATGTCAATGGGATTTGATAAGCATTGAAAGTGTAGTTGGGCATGAAAAGGGGGGATCTTGGTAACAACATGCTAGCAAACTTGAGTTAGTACTGTACAAAACTCATTGTACTATTACTCGTTGTTGTGTGTCACACAACAACACAAACTTTTATATAACACTTACCAGTTTCTCAGGCTAAGAATATGACAAACTTACAACCTTTTCTCACAGCCATGCTTTTCCTACTAAAAAGTAAAGCTAGTAGTACTGGAATTGCACCAAAATTGCCGTTGTTAACACGTCGTGTTTTGCAGAGCCAGTGATCTGCAATTTTCTAGTGTCTCCATGGCTTTACCCTATGTCAGCAAACCACTATTCTGTAGTAGCTATGCCTGAACTTAGATTGATCTGGGTGGCTATCGGTACCACCCAGCACGTTCATGGTCTTACTTTCTGAGCCAGTAGGGTGTTATTATATATTATTATGACTGGGCTGCATTTCAAACAGCAAACTAGCACACTGCACAGCTCTGTAATAACACCACTCACTGTGCTCCGGTTTGACACACTGCGTACCACGATGGTATGCACTTTGAGACAGTCATGAATTTTTGACAGACGGATTAAATACTTCATAGTATGTCACAGGCAGTTAAAGAGCTAATTACAGTCAGAGGGGAGCCACACGATTACAAATACATATTTACCATTGCAGTGCGTTAAATTCAGTAGCTCAATTTACTTTCCTCACAATCTCAAGGGAACCAGAAAAAAGAGATAACATGTCACAGTGGGAAACAATAAAATTCATCTCACCATGCTTAAATCTACTAATTATTGCTTAATGCTTCAGGCCTAATTTGCACGATTTGCTTCAATTTGTCACATCACTCGCTCCGCCCACTTCATGTTGGTTTGCTCTATTTCCTTTTGTCGTACATCCCGAGCTCTCGTTAAATGGAACTGCTTTCAACTGCGATTTGCAGGGGCGGGACAGTAGCTTAGTAGTTACTGCTGTCACATTACAGCCCCGGTTCGAGTCCACACTGTCTGCCTATTGTCTGCATGGGTTACATCCCAGATTCCAAATATATGTTCGATCAGCTGGTGAAAATAAAGAGTCACAATATAAAATAATGGATACCCTGCAAACCACTGGCATCCTGTATAAGTACTGACTCCTGACTTTACCTAACCTTGTGGTTCTGCGTGGGCCTGGTACAAGGCAGAAACCCATCCTTATACAGGAACTAAGTTAAATCAATACTAGCCACAATTGGAGCAACCCGTAAACCTAAGACAGGCCTTCAGAGACATACAAGTATGTAGGGAGTAAGTTGAGATGGAACTAGGGATGTCTGGAGCTGTGAAGCATTAGATTAAGGTTTTCAAAATAGTTTGCAGGAAGACTGGGGCTGGGAGAAACCAAAAGAGTCTGGTGCACTATAGACCAGGAGGGGCAGGGGTGGTGTAAGACTAAATGGACCTGGCGTCATCCTTATCCAGAGCAACTACAATTGATACAATCCAAACAAATATGGTGTAAGGCTCTTTCTCAAGATGCAACCATCCACAATCCAGTACTGTAACCTCCAAACTACAATACCAGAACATGTTTGTATGTCCATAGGTTCCACCTTATCTGAGGCCCTCAAATTACTGGTCCCACACACGAATGGGAGTTGGATCTGTGGTACTTAATGCAGCCCAGGTTAATACATACTGTTTATCTCAAACCCTTTGTGTGTATACTATGCACCAGTAAGTAAATTGTACTAAAACAAACACAGGCTCAGACTAACCACTCTGTTATGTGGTTAGATTATGATACAATAAAAGCTTTTTAAGGTAACATCTCATTTTAATACCTACTCAACTCTCAGTCATGCACTTGACCTCATTTGTGCACCTGCCACTACAGGTCAACAAACGGGTCATGCCTCCTGCTCATTAAGAGCCACATGAGTTAACATAATTAGCTGACTTCTTATAGCCATCATTAGTGCAGAATTTTAATGAAATGTCTTCTATGCAAAGTTCTTTCATGTACATGTAGGCGATAAAATGCACAGGTCATCGCTCTGTTGAGTTGAAGCATTCAGACATTACTCAGTGCATAAAATCGAGAGGCATCATTCTGAGATGCTGGGTGTTATTGTCTTATGTTAGTCATATAGAATTCTCTTAATAATCTTTGTTTGTAAAAAGGATTTGGTATGAATAGGTATTGCATCAGGAAGGAAACAGTATCAGGAATCCACAGTGCAAATGTGAATAGTCAGCCAAAGGTTGTCTTATCTTCTGCCAGCAACACCATCCCTTAATTAAGAAACTGAAAACTAGTGGAGCCACTGAACATAACCTCACTGAAGGATTTTCATTGGAAATTCTATTGGAGATGGATACGACAAAGGAAACACCCCATGAAGAAGGGTCTTTAATTAACAGTTTGAGATGTGAAAAATAAAATTTATATTAGATTCAACTTCATTGTCATTGTGCAGAGTACAAGTACAAAGCCAATAAAATTCAGTAATGCAGTAAGGCATTTAGCACCCTTATCAAGAGCGACTTACAACTTATACAGCCTTACAATTCAAGCAATTGTAGGTTAAGGGCCTTGCTTAAGGATCCAACTGTGGCAGCTTGGCAGAGGTGGGATTTGAACCCTGGACCATCAGGTCCAGAGGTCCAGTACCTTAACCACTAGCCTACCACAGTCCCATATGCTGATATGACATCAATGTGAAGCAACTTTGAGTTCTCAGAAACTAATTCTAATAAATTAGGAAAATGTATGTAATGCTTTAGTTTATACAGGGCATCAGCAAAAAGAGCATGCCAAATCAAAACACAGGTATGCACTGTTTACCGTCCACATTACATTCTGTGAAGGAAAACGTTGACCAATATAGACGTTGACTAGACATTGCCATATGCACATGGTAGTTTAGAAACTTTGTATCTAGTGTTTCATTTGAAACAGCAATATCATATAAATATAATATGAAAAGTAGTACAGTACAGTACAGTACAGTATAATACAGCAATAAAACACTGTTCTGTTATATGGAAGTTTTCTCAAAATCTGCTGTCAGCAGGTGTCGCTAGACTTTGCCCATGCTAGTTTTTTGTCTAGACAGATTTCTATTTCCTGTTATATACTGCTCATAAAAATAAGGGGATATTTCATTAGGGGATATTATATTTTGAAATATCTTCCAAAGAAATATCCCCTAATTTGTGTGAGCAGTGTAATTCTTAAAACCTCAATTGATAAGGCACACGGATATAAATTGGGTGGACATCGCTTTGGAGGACTTTTTCTGAGCATACCTCTAGACACTCTACACGATAGATGCTAGACGCCCTATGTGCCAAAAATTACATTATAAGCTTCGAAAAGCTGGAATTAATTTTAGCGCTGTCATTTATAAACCTTCTGTAACAAAGGCTAATGCAATAATACTCATAACTGGTGTACCACCTCAACAGTGGAAACCAAATCTTATATATAAATATGAATATATCTGAATTGGTAAGTCAAAACATTTTGATTTCACATTTGAATGGATATATGCCTTCAGCCTACAACTGTTTAGCCTGTGATGGGTCCGTACCGCTACAGGCAGCATCCTGTAGGTGCAAAGATTTCTTAGCATGGGTATAGGACAGTCAAGCAATATAAAGTGATTACAGTACCAGGTGCACTACAAACCATTTGGGTCTTCAAGGACAGAATTTTAAGAAAGATTCAAGCATATGGTTGCCCTAGTCCAGTACCAGTACCGGACTGATACCAACTAAATCTTTTCCTCTTGGGCACTGGCAAAATATGTTTAAAAGTTGAAAAATGTCATTTTACATAATATCAGCTTAAAATGAGAAATGATGTACATAATACTTACTACACATTTGCATTTATCAGTCTAATGCTTGAACTGGCATCTCATTCTAATGACACTATAACTATAACTATTTATTACAGATACTCATAATAGGCAATCTGAACGTTTCCACTTCTTTGGTGCTCAGGCAAAGAAACGACAATGCAATTCCATTCCTCTAATCATTTCAACAGAACTGTAACCAGTTAAAAGCTCTGTCAACAGACCTTTGAGTCATTGGACTCAATAAATGCTGCTTTCCTCAGGGTAAGAACTTGCAACCACATTACTGTTCCAACACTCGCTATTTTTACAGTACAAATACTGTTAGTTACCACCCTGTAAGTTTTTATTATCCATACAGTATTTATTTAGAGAATGCATGACTGACTGCTATGCCCTCATGCGGGTTGTGTATTTCTATCTTTGTATGGTTCTCACTGTGATAGTAATGTCTTTAAAAATGTGATTACATTTGCCTTAAAAACCAAAGTGCATTATTGCAACAACTGAAGCTTCTCCTTGCTCGTGGTTACTCCGCTTAAGGTTCAGGTTTGGGTTAGTTGTAGGCTTAGATGTATGTAGCTATACAGTGAATGGAAGAATGAGAATGGAACTCATAAACTAACAATATAAATGTCATTTTTTATTAGATACAGATATAATTGGTTACATGTATGGAAAATCCAGATATTGAAGACTAAATGGCAGATGGGTTCACTCTTCTTTTGGTGCAGGCTTTGATTGCATATTCCGCTTCTCAAATTCAAATATGAGCTATATGGGTGTAGTCTTCTCACTTGGTGTTTTGCTGGTAACAGTAATAGTTTGTTTACCTATGGCTGATAGCTTGCTGAATGTGTGTATGAATCCTGGTGTAACCTGTACCATGCAGTAGCATGTGTATATGCATTTGTTAATGGTGTCTTTACGGCACAGCTCAGAATGTAGATGCAGTGGTTTTTAATGTAAATGTCAAATAATAAGGGAACATTGATATCTGGTATACTGCAGGCTTCATGATTTTCAATTAAAGGTGGGGAAAGTAAGATAACATCATTTTGTTTCGATCACTGTGAAGAAATTTGTCCAATTGAAACCAAAAAGCCATGGCAAAAAGAGTTTTGAAATCATATTATTCTAATAAGTGAGGGAGCATCATTTTCTTTCTCCATTTACACGAAAACTGTGCCCCCAGCTGGGTTATCTGGCATTTGGGATAAAGGCATGAAATCCCTTTCAAATGTAACAACTTATTCCTCAAAAACAAACTAATTAAAGATAAGCAACAACCAAAGTCATTTAATAGCAATTTGTAATGGATCTTGGCAGAAAAAAAAAATTCTCAAGCCATCCAGGAACTCGCTTTCGATGACTTCAGCCTGATTTATGCTTTTGCTTTTGTTAAGAACCTGAATTGCAATGTGAAGCCATGGTTTTTTATTACAATAGGAAACGACCACCTTGCTACTGGGAAATGTAGTTCAATCAATAAGCTACCTCTCTTTGTAGAAGTGCTAAAGCCCAACATGGGGTCTTATTCATGCTTTCTTCAAACCATCCAAACCCTGAATACTGAATATTAAACTGTGGGTTCATTTACATTTACTGTCTTTATCCAGAGGGATTAAGAGCTGCTCTTGCAAACCAAGCATTGCAGGGTAAGAACTGTGCTCAAGGTAGGTGCAAAATGTAGTGACAGCTTGGAAGTGCCAGGACCTTCTGGTCCACAGTCCACCATCTTAACATTTATACTTACAGTTTGCGCTTATCCAGAGCACCTACATTCTTTACCTGCTACATTCTCACAATCCAAGCAATAGTGGATTAAGGGTCTTTCTCGATGACCTTAACCGCTAGGCCACCACAGGGCCTACTAATTGGTCATGATTGGCTCAATTTAGAGTGCCAATTAATCTAATGCAAGACTTTGGAGTGCGTGAAAAAAACAGATCACAACAAGTAAACTCATGCAAACACATGGAGTATATCCAAACTCCACACAGGTAGAGTCTGGTGTCAGGATGGAACTGGGGAACTTAGGCTCTCAGGTGGTCTACACCACCATGCTGCCCTTACCCTTAACCTCTGTAACACTATTGTTAGATTAGTAACTGTATATTTTGTATACTATATATTATTGCAGTTTGCTTATTTATTCACAGCAACAAACTCGACGCTTGTGTACTTATTTGTATGTTTTATTGCAGAGAGTTCTCTTTCTTTCTGATTCTGTATACTTTCACAGATGACCGAGCATAATCGTTATGCATCACGATCCATTGGTGTGTGTCACCCATAAACACTTTTATCACTGACATCAGTGGCAAGTGTGAAGTTTTGACAGATGCTAATGAGGTCATCTGTACAAACACAGAACTGGACAGTCTAGACAATGAGCGTTTTTTGTGGTCGTTTATGGATTTGAAATCTGGATAATAGAAAGCGTAACAGGAAAAATATTATTGCCTTTAAACTTTGGCACTCAAGAAGACTTTTGAGAGAACCATGGGTGGTAAAGAAGGCAAACAAACAGATCAACTTTCCACTTGAAGGATAAGCTTAAAGCTCTAATTTTACATAACATAGCATCAGAATTATTTGTAAAAAACAAATATGCTTTAAGCAGTTAATGGAAAAGAACAAGAGGAAGAACTGTAATGAAATTAGACTCTAGAGGCAAAGTGAATAAGGTACTAGGCTATGAACCAGAAGGTCCAGTGATCAAACTCCAGGACTGCCATGCTGCCAAAAATGAACACTTGAGCAAGGTCCTTGAACCACATTTGGCTTATTAGACTGTATTTGAGTAGTAAACGTCAAACTTATTCAAGTATTATTTTCTACAAGAAAATTATTTCTGTTCAGAGCTTCCCCAAATGTATTTGGTTGCCAGGTTGTTAACATTGCAGTTGTTTAAAGGTTGCCCACAAGAGACCAGGTCTCTGGAAACAAGCGCAAAAGAAGACTTTCGGAAAAAGGCAACCTGGCAACCACCTTTGATTCCACCAGCTGCTACCAGGATTCAAATGCACACACAAACTGAGAAAAATTAGCGTAAGAATATACATGCTAAGAAATGCAGCAATCTTTATCAGATTTCTAGGGTGTAATCCAATCTCAGAAATCAGAGTATGGTGTTTACATGAGCACTTCAATAATCTCATAACTGCAGGAAAAAATTTTAAACTCATTGATGGTACTATAGTTCTACAGGTGCGGCGACATTAAAAGGAACCCACTGACCATGCATCGTACAACAGGCGTCCCATTTAAGGACACAGGATCCAACAGTGGCTCATTTGGACCAGTATTTGAAGGCACTTCCAGTGTGTCTACTGTACACTGCATAGTCAGTGGGTCCCTTTCAGAGGGAACAGGCTTTAATGTCACCCTAACTATAGAACCATGACATCAATGTTTCATTGAATATCCATGATGAAAAGCCATATCCAATTCCACCATGGCCTTACCATAGGCCAACAGAATAACACAGCAATAGAGTCTGGTGCAGGGTGGGTTTTCTTCAAGCTGTGGATGAATTGCTTTCTTTTCACATTTCCAACCCCCTGTGGAGACTGGAAGGTTTTTCTTTCCTCTATCCTTCACCCTACCCTTCCTCACAGTGAGACACATCTTATTCCATGGGTCAAAATCTTTGTGGCTGTCCAGATCTTTGAAGTAAATAAATAAAGGGATTTTAAATAAATCTGTTTTTATATACAGTCATATATTTATTTCTTAGCTAAGAAAAATTTCTCAGATAAAAAAAACAACTCTGACCTGGGGTATTCGGGAATTCAGGATGCACCTGGACAAATAGTAAGTCTTCACTGTAAGATGCATTATCATGGGGAGATGAAATAGGGAAAATTCTCAGCTCAGATGGGACTGCTACTGCAGCAACCCATGGATGCACAAAGCACAAACAGCAAACCATGTTTATACTGCCCTTCAACCTTTTAGAAATCACTCCATGTGATACAAGCATAAATCATACATGATACATTCTGAATAATTGAAACTGGGCGCTGTGGAAATGAATTAATATGAGTAAATTGTAGGTCTGCACAGACTGTGTGTCAACCTGCTGTACAGTAAGTTATAGGCGACTCAGACTCTTCTCACTCTTGAATGGTTGCTAGGTTACTAACTGGGACGTGGCTTGACGCATGCTAGGGGGCTGCTGCTGATTTCATCAGTATCAGACTCCCATCTGCATGATATGAGAGGCACCTTTTTTTAAACTTATTTCCTTCTTCTAAAATACGTGCATGGATACGGAGAGAAAATGACTTACAGTTGGCAAACAAACTCTTCAAGTATTTAATTTGAGAGTCTTGACAGGCTAAGTTCACCATTATTTTTCAGGCCAAGTAATTTCCTTTTCAAGACACCCCTGCCTTTTTAAACACACCGCCCGAGATTGCTGGAATCTGTTAAACCTGGAGAAGTTAGTGCTTCAAACTGGTGTTTGCTATTTATGGGAAACGATTTCAATCTGCACGGTGTTATTTGTTTAAGGCACCTTCTAAAGCAAAGAGAGGCAGCAAGCTGGCACGTAAGAGCATCTCTATTCCTGGCACTTAAGATCATGGTGCATGTCTAATTTGCAAATGCCATGTAAAATTTCCTCCAGAGCTAAAAGTATCAACACTAACAGGCAATCGGAGGTCATCCATCCATAAATATGCCTTAGCTAATAAGCAACGATGGGTGCGTGTCCTGTTTGCCTGGTGTTACCAAATTATGCGCAATAGATACCATGTTGAAAATTCCAATACATAAATAATCATTAAATAAACAAAGGAAATGAAATGTTAAGTAATTGACAAATCTCAATGTACTGTAAGAGTTGAAATCCATAAATTAATGGCAACTGCTACCCAGCAAGTGAGCTAACATTTACAATTACAGGCATGTGCCATTTAATGCGTTACGTACTGTGAAACCGAAATGGATGTTGACCAGACATCACCAAAGTCACAGAGTTCTAGGCTGTTGTAATGTAAATACAAAGGGTATTTTCACAAGAAAACTGTGTAAACGGTTAGAAAATGTGTCAGACGTGCCGCTGAAAACTTGAGTAGATTCACGAATGATAATTTTGCCAAAATACATTGTTAGAAAGTATTACAAACAGCACGGAAGATCAGCCAGCAAAACTTTTGTGCCAGCAAGTGAATGTGAACCATTTTATATAGTTCACTGTGACACATTTTCACATTTTCTGCACTGCTAAGTTTAGTGAGCTTTCGAGTGAATGATTGATTTCTCTTCAACTCTTTACTCCCACCACTGCTTGTGAATCCGCAGCATTGATTGGCTTCTGTGACCATCTACTTCTAGGCTATTAGCAGAAACCCTTATCCAGAACGACTTACAACTGATAGAAGCTTAACAAGTGTGGAGCTCTTGCTCAAGGACTCAACAGTTGCAGCTTGGCAGATGTGGATTTGAACCCTGGACCTTGTATTCTACAGTCCAGTAACTTAACCACTGGGTTACCACCAGCTGGACAGACGAAGGTGGACAAATTGCTCACAAAAATTAGGGGATACTTTAAAATGAAATATCCGTAATTAAAGATCTCCGAATTTGTGTCAGCTACTCTGGTTTTCTCCCACAAGTTTAAAGGCACGTTTTGGGTTAACCGTGTTTCTATAGTGCCCTTCGAGTGTTAGGGAGAGTGTATGTGTGCGCCCTATGATGACTACCCTGGTCAGGGTTTTCCTGTTTTGTGAACTCTGCTGCCTACTTGGGTCAACAGCTTCATTTTGGAAGAGGTGGGATTTAAATCCCAGCCATTCTGGTCCACCAACTTAGACGTTGTGACACTACAGTCCACTTAAAGTTAGAGATCTCAATTAAATGAGTAAACCATGCATGGGATAACAACATCTAATTAAGCCATTGCTCTATTGCAGTACCACTGTTGTAATTGCTTTAGAGCACTGACAATATTGCTGTATGCCTCTGCAATTACACCTCATAATTAATTGACGCAAAGTGGCTGAAATGACCCTTTTTATAGAAGATATGAGGTAACCAAACTCCACAGATGCGTGAACCTTTTCAGCAGGAGAAGGAGGAGCAGCTATGAGATGAATCATGATCCTATGACAATTCTCAAAGTAAAATAAGGCTAATATAAAAGACTGAAGGTATGAACTGAGTTGCGTTCCAGTCAGAAACCCTCTCATTACATCCTGTGCAGTCAAACTCTGAATCGGTGATGTACGCATATTTCTGCGTCATAAGCATTTCTATAAGGAATCGATGCCAGGCATCATAGAAAAGGTGCGAATTTGGAAAGCAATGGTGTGAAACCTCTTTTCGCATGCATTTTCATCTAGATGGACAAAGTGTGAGGTGAGAAGATGATGATCAAGATAGTTCAAGGAAAGCATGAACTATATATAAAATGCTTCTAGAGTGTGGGAATCTAAGCAGTTTCCTGTGAAGTGAAGCAGTAATCATGACTGTAGTCATTTGAGTTTCTGAAAAGCACTCAAGTGTCCATCTAAAAATAAGCAGCATTGGTGCCTTAATGCTGTCTGGTCACTTGTGCAAAAGTCCAAACCGTCCTCACCTTTGCAGTCAGAGATCAGGACGTTGATGGGTAGTAACAAAGACAACAATGGGAGTGGGCAAGTCTCTGATGCTGTGATCTGATTTTTGAGAATACAGTTTGCCACTTTCGGTACTTGACGCATTTTTATGAAAAACTATTTTTTTGGAACTTGGCACACGTGCTAGAACTTCAGTGAGCCGAAACGTGCAATTTGTGTGCCTTTTCCAGTCGAAACATAGGAGCACACCAGTCTCAACTCAGTGCTCCTATTCCCTAAAATCTGCTGCAAAGAATCTTTTTTTTTATTATTATTATCATTATTTTATATATTCTTAGTGCAAACAAATCACCATGTGTCCTTTAACAGTGAACCACATGCTTAATATATTCATAATAAACGATAGCACTTGTATTTCATCTGATGATGTTTTTGTCAGGATGTATTGAGGATGTTCATAAAACCCTAATTTGAGGTCCAGGTTCTATGCACATTACACCGTCTTGACACACTGGTTGACGCAACAGACATCAACGCCGGAATTAATGTGCGATTTACAGTTTGATATTTGTTCACAGAATTAATGCAGTAATGCATATAATGCCTTATACAATATGGATTTCTTTGGGGGTCTGGAACAAATTTAAATTATCTTGGGTTCTGAGCCAACACTGTATATAGGCCATGTCCCAAAACACACACCACATTATTAAACAGTAAACTCAGTTATTAAACCAGCGGAGGTGTTTTACTATTTTGTCTACTATTTAGTTTGATGCACGTAGTTAGAATAAGCTGAAATGGAAAAACTGTTTCTCTCCAGGTAGGAAAACCTACTTTGTTTACTATATTTATCAGTAGCAAATTTAGAATGATCAGATAAGATTTCTCTATCCATGAAAGGAATCAAAGCAAAGTCTTGTTTCTTTCTGCTGGAGTTGCCTCCCATTTATCTGATTAGAAACAGACAAAGCATTTGTACACTATACTATAGATTCTCCAAAAGACACCCTGAACAGTGCTAAAGGCATAATCAAATGTGTATTGTACACATCAGACTGGGCAGCCAATGAAAAATAACAAGGCTGCAGTAAGACCTGAATTAAGCGAAGACTTGAAAACAGCATGGAACAGAAAATAATGAGAGGAGCTGAGCAGCACAAATCCTGACCAAGCCACTCCAAGCAGCCATAAAAGCAGCACAGCAGCAAGCCCTAGATCATCATGTCAATGCACCAAAGTACACAGAAAAAAACTTTAAATTAAAGTGTGTGTCTAAGTCAGTGACAATCAAAGTTCACTGCCGGCCCCACATTCACTCTTAATAATAATTAAATCATATCACTGTATTAAGCAAAAGTGGAAAGAGCCTAATTAAAAACCTAATTTAAAGGTGAATTTATTTCACACAGTGACTGACATCGTTGTTATTATCCAGGTCACTAGGTACTTCTTAATGTAATTATTAGAAAGTAATTAATTTAAATGAAGTCCACACTATTTGCCTTACATTGAGCTCAGTGATGGGGATCTCAAGGATTTAGCATTTTACCATCTTGAATGGACATCGTACTGAAAAATGGTTTGGATAATGAACACAGATATGTATTATGGAAAAAACTAACTAGTACTAACTACAGGTTAACTATTATCAGCTGTTTAGCAACCTTATAATGTTAAACAGGGGAATAAATGAAATGGACGTTGACCAGACTTTATGCTATTGCAATGTAAATAACACATTTTTGGAATTTTCTCAAGAAAATTATGGAATTCTACCACCTACACAACATCACTAAAGTGACCACATTTTTAGTTTATGGAAATGTACAACAATTATAGAAAATACAGTAACATACCGTTACATCCCAGTGTATTGACAAGCTGCAACATTTAAGAGGATGGGATGATGGACTTTACACCTTCGCTTGACGGAATCCAAAAATGCATCGATAGACAACCAGATGATTAGAAGATCAGCCAGATAAAACAGAGAATCAGTACGTGAATGTGAACCAGTTTATGTAGGTACTGGTTAATGAGAATATACAGGGGTGAAAAATAAAGACATCGTAATAGCCCAGGCACAATACACAAACGTCATTCACAGCTTGTTACTAATCAGCAGCGTTATACAGACCAACATATACAGTCCAACTTGGAGAAAAAAGTCTCTAAACACATCAACAGGCCATAACTAAGGTCCTTACTGTGTGGAGTCTGGTGTTAAAAGACAGATTTTTATTTCCTTTTATAATTGATTGTAATTTTTAAGATTTCATTTTTACCTAACTAACTAACTAACTAACTGTTAACTAACTGTTAACTAACTCAATGTGTCCTCAGTCAAGCTACCCAATAGGGGTGTGCATATAGTTGTTTTCACCAAGTTACTACCGGTACCTATAAATACAAATTCTTTCTTTACACCACTTTTGACATCTGGTCATATCCCTGCGCCCACCAACCGCTCCTTTTCACCAGCAAGCTGTGGCGAAAGCAGATGTTTGTGGAGGAACGTGCCACTTCTTGCTGACACCTCAATCTTCCAATTCTGCCTTTGTTGCAGAGGTACAGAGATTATCTCAGCTCAACCCTCTGTCCATCAAACACCTTAAACTGTGTATGTGGAGCGCCTTGTCAAGCTGGAGGCAACACCAAAAATTCTTACATAGTTTAACACTGTGATACACTACATTACTTGACAGTCATGCCACCGACCACCTCAAAAATTGCTTCCTAAATATAATGCAAATGCAAATATGGTGTTCCACAAGGATCTGCTTTGGTTCACTTCTCATTATCACTATATATTTAGCCTTGTTCTCACTTTACAGCCCCTGTTGTCTCACAATAGTGTTGAAATTCAAAGGAAAAAAAACAACAAAATGTAATATTTAATACATAAAACATTTGGCATAGGCAAGATTCCTGTTGCAAAAAGCAGTACATAGTAAAAACAGTTCACGTAATCAATTCAGGGTTGAGAGCTCAATTCCTGGCTCCACAAAGCTGCCACTGTGGGACTTCTGAGCAAAGCTCTGAGCCCTCAGTTTCTTGGATCATACCTACCAATATTGTATTAGCTGCAAGTCACTGTGTATAGGAGTGTCTGCTGAAACTGTGGATAAGTGAAATATGTAAGCATGGCAGCAGGTAAACTGGGTGCCCTAACTTCATGGTTCCCAACCATAGGGTGGTGCCAATCATCACATGGGATGTGCGAAGCTTCGTCTGCTCTAAGGTGTTCAAGCTAGAAATCTAGCTACAAACAGCTTTGACATTGATCGGGCTGGGACTTTCAATGACCAAATGACAGGGTTAAGGCTTTGCTACTCTAGAGCTCATTTTTTGTCCTCTTACACAATCAGTAGCCCTTTTTGAGTACCTCAGAGTGGAGAGTTTGTGCATCAAGATGTAGCTTAGATACACACAGAAACGCTGCGGACAGGAGCTGTGGTACAATGCTGCAAAAGATAGCCCTTTAAACTTCAGATAACCCCCTATCCCTGACAGAAAGGGCGGGATGCTAAAGTAAGTCCCCTCATGAGTAAGGATGAATCATGCTTCTGCCACCAGTATCATCAGTGCTGCTGGTGCTCGCCGTGCACTCGGTTATCTGTGAAATTGTGTAATCCTTCGAGAGATTACCAGGAATGATTTTATTATCTCCCTAAATAGCAAAATGAGCTGTAACCTTTTCTTGTAAAGCTCAAATCACACACCCTGCCAAATGCTGTATAAAAATAAACAAGAACTTTCAAAAACAATCAAAAAACAAAGAAAGACTCTTCTATAGTTATTCAGAGGAAATTGTGCCAGAGCGACACGTTCACAACAGGTGGATATAAACCCCTGAAATGCTGCTTTAGTCTTTGGATGGCATGAGTCAGTGTTTGTGTTTATGTGTGGGGGTATGTGACTTCTAACTGTGCCAGGCTATTTGTGACTTCATCATCTGAGACATGGGTAGGCTGGCCTGCGCAAATCAGACCTAAACAGTGAGACGAGGGAAGTACACTACCTGCTGCTGCTTCAGATGCCTAATCTAGATGCACAATCTAAACACAGCACTCACCCTCCTCCCGGCAGACCCTCCTCTGTGATTACCCACCACTTCAAAATTCAACTTTCAAAAGCTCTCCAGAACCGCTGCATATTTTCTGAAGGTTAAAACCACATACGTGTTAACAGAAAGCATATTGGAAATGAGGATGAAAAACAAGGTTTCGATTTCCGCCATCCTTCATTAACAGCATGTTGGTTGTTTACCACCACCTCTGAAACTTTATTGACCAAAGCCAGTTGAACACACATATGTATTCTGAAAGTGTCCACAATCTGTTTGGATCTTTCTTGAGGAAGATTTATACTGCAGCAGAATAATGAACCAGAACAAGCCTCAAAGCATTCCAACAACTACTTGAATATCACAGATCAAAAATTGCTTTCCTTCATATAATCACCTGATTTAAACCCCATTGAGCACAAAAATATCATAAGATGCTCTTTGGAATAATGTGAAATCATTTTGGGATAACATGGATCATCAGATTTTGCTCAAACGTGTGGAATCCATGCTACACAAACACAAATATATTCATAAACACATCATGTTTTAAGACTGTTTGGGTAGTAATGGCTAACTTCTGACCTTCACTGTAATATACTATGGTGTAAATCTAACTATGCTGGAAATGTATTTTTATTGTTATTGTTCAGTTATTCATTTACGATATGCCCAAATATTATTCTATATCACAATAATTAAACCTATTTCAGCCTATTCGTTTTTACAACAGGGTTGCTTGCTAACAAATGTAAAGTACCACATTGAAGTAGGTAATAAAACCTTTTACTTAAAAGCTTTGGACACATTTTATGATTTTCATAATGGAAATTATAGAACACAGCATGTTTCTAAAATATTAAGTGTATACATTTTAAATTACACTGTAAACAAGCATTTTTATATGTTAATTATTGTGAGGTGTTTAGAACTCACTACTGTTTTTATTAAATGTAAGAATTGATTTGACATGTTTATGGTTTATTATAAAATGATTAAATATCGAATATTCAAGCCTGCTATATGCAGTTTTAAATATGAAACATTTTGCAATCTAAAATAGCCTCTAATTTAACGAGAAATGTCAAAACTTTTGCATAACATGATATAAAGGCATGTTAAGGCTTTTTAAAACAATGCGAATAAAATCCCCAGCACTATTTGCTCTGCTCTTTGTAGGCTAATGGCTTTGAAAATAATCACATTAGTGGCTTCTTTTTAAGACCCTGATATTGTTACACTCCAGGCCAATTAAAAACCACATGGCTTTTACATTTTTTATTACTACAGATTCCTCATAAAATAGCTTGTTAATCTGGCTTAAACAGATTAACACCACATGTTTTAGAAATATTACAAACAAGCATTTCCAGTTCTAATTGTTTCATAAACTGAACAGTGTGAATCATCTCCAGTTATAATACAATTGTTTAATGAGATGCATTGTAACTGTATAACTGATAAATAAAAATATTATATGAACTATTCCACTAAATTAGCTTAAACAATGAATTATTCAAATAATAGTTAGCTTCAAAAATCTTCAAATAGGTCTGAAGAAAAGCTGGTCATGTGATTCCCAGAACACAAAAAAGCTTTGACCATTGGTTGAACTTTAACGTAGCCACACCATTGGATTTTTAACCAGGAAGTCAGACAGCACCCCTCATGGCCACATGGTAAGTAGTTTGATCCTATTGTTTTGAAATAAATGTATCCCAAAGTCTAAAAATTAGTGAATGGTGGAAAAAAGTGTGAGTGTTGAAACATTGTTCCATTCCAAATAAAAATATTAGTTTTACTAGTTTATCTACTGTGTTTGTTTTAATTATTTCTATAAACTGATGAATTCTATAAATAAGTGATTTTATTTCTTACATATAACATCTAAGCTGCTCAAGGAGATTGGGACCTTTTTTGAGTGTGGTCCTCCCATGGTTTCTCCTATATAGTTTCTATATATATATATCTGACAAATGGGTAAAACTGATCAAAGGTTTTCTGACCTCACCAGGTTAATTATACAAATAATAGTTTAAATATCCCATAATAAAACACCCCCCTAATTTTTGTGAGCAGTGTAATAAAAAAACAAGTTTATATTCATTTAGTAACAACACAATAATAAAGATTCAGAAATCAAGATTTTCAGTTTTCACGTCTTGTACTTTTGTCAACAGATTTGATTTAGGTAATTACCTAACAGGAGCTCATTAAGTACAATAAGGTGTGTCTGTGTTGGATTTAATCAGAACCAGAAATGTTGCCGCCAGATAAGCTGTTATCCAGAAAATGGTGGTCTCTTACTTTTTCCAGCGCTATACATTTAATCTATGAACCAGTTCAGTAGAATGAGCCATATAAAACGTTTGTGGAGCGTTTAAAACTAAGGTAGGGATGGAATCATTAGCTTTACATTTCATTGCATGGGAAATAAGGCTATTGCTGTTTGCCTTTACTGATCTGAGACCACCCATGCGGATGAGTGGCTTGATTATTAAGTGAAAGGCCAATTGTAAAGGCCAGTTCTGATTGGTTGCCCAAGGATGGTTTGAGAGCAAGGTTGAGCTGATCTTACTGCATGTGTATAAAGAGACACCCAGGCACTGAGAGTGATTTCACCCCTCACAGGTCACAGCATGGAGCAATGCTTTACTGAGGCCTTTGGGTATGATCCAAACTAAAGCAGACACCGGGGTTCTGTCTGCTCTGCGTCCCATTAAGAAGCACCCTCCTCAACAGTGCTACGAATGAGGAGGCTTACAGGATTGATACCAGCTTTGGACCTGCTGCTGTGACTACAGTGCTCTATTGTACAATAAAGCTGTGCACATAATGACCATTCGGAAACCATACCTACAAGCAGTGCTTACAATGCAGACCTGAAAAGTGCTGCCTTGGTATAATCTCAATATTGATGGTATAGAAAAATAACTAGGAGATAAAATGCTTACAAGCCCTATTAAGGCTCAGAAAGACAATTGAAATTTAGTAGACAATCCTATTTGGAGGAACTTAAAATTGGGCTGAGTGATAAATGGTTTACCTACGTATCCAACAGGGGTAAGATATGAACTCACAGCCTTCCAACAGAGACAGGGGGGAGACAGGTCACTGGTTGAAATATGAACGGGACATAATGTAATGCTCAATATTGTGACAGTAGTACAAAAGTACCACCCTTCATTGGAAAGAACCGATTGGCATATTAGTACAGGTGTCAGGAGGAAGGACATGCCTCATATTAGTATTTGATATATTTGGGCAATATCTTGAAGAGCATGTAGTGGCCAGAATAACCTAGAAACCATTTTTATATGTTATAGGTCTCTCCTCACTCAAAAAGACAGGAGGCTCGTCTTGTGTAACTGTCTGGTGGTGCTACTAAGATAGCGGCAGAGTGAAACGACTTGTCTTATAATAATTTTGTTTCTGTTTAGCAGTCGTAGCCTCACTGAACAACCTAAAAGCCTTATTACAAATCCTTAGCACTGTAGCATACCATGCAACACAATTGTTTAATATATTTCTTATCACATTACCACTTATTCAGTCTTTGGTGCAAATCACAAGCTTAAACAGCCACCAACTCATAACATAGCTTTCATTTACTTACATGCCTTCAAATAGGTGTCTGTTAGTACAAGAAAGGATGCAGAATGTAGGAACTGGGCTTTTTCCACTGGCTACCAGTTTAATGCCAAGGGTTCGGGCTCTAACATATTGGTCTAGATTTGATTCTATTTTATTTGAATTATTATATTTTTTAAATATGTTCTCTCTGTTATATTACATTTGCCTTGTTTAGCATACCCTTTGATGTGTTAGGATTGGTCGTGTGTGTGTGTGTGTGGTGCCTCAACCCAAACCACTACCCCCCACCCCCCGCTCAAAACAAAAAATAATCCAATGCCAGTGTAACATACAGAAGCGCAATGGTGTCATTTTCTATACTAAAGGCATTGCTCTTTAAAACCAGCGCTCATTCAGTCACTTTCCATTCCTGTTTAATCCAGTTCAGGCTTGCTGGGGTTTTTTTAAATTTAATGTAAGTTTGTTTTCTTTACATTTATAGGAATCATTGTTCTGTTGTTCCTCACTGCCTGAACTGTTAACATGAAGGCAGTGTTAAAAATAACCACTGCATGTCCTGTGCTATGTATTTTTAGAGTGAAATAAATGTATAATCTTTAAACCTTTAGAAGCTACAATGAGTGTGTTCACTGTTCAGCTGGATTATGTTCACTCTATACTTAGCACAGCCTTTACAAGCAATGCAGTGTGTCCAAAAAATATAAAATTCAAAAATAGGTAAATGTCTACAATAGGACAGCATCAGCTTGTGAGTCTAAATTAGAGTAATTAAAAATTGCTAAAAACCGATACAGCCTTCATGTGCCAATTGACTGGTGTACGTGTGTGAAAAAAAAGTGAAAGAGGAACTAAAGCTTACATTAGAGGTTTCTTTTACAGTTAGCTATCAATGAATTTTAACCTGTTAAATTCAATAGCTGAAGCTATCAGTTCCTCCATATTCAAGCGCATGACTCACTGTAGCAAAGCACACAATGTTGGATTCAGACATCTGATATCTATGCCAAAACCTGGATATACAATACAGAGCTGGCAGCATTTTAGTGCAAGCTTCATCCTCATACTGTACAAAAGAATGAGGAGCGGTTTGTTGGAGTTTCTGCCAAGCAAGAAGACTTAACCGATGGGTGGCCATCATGTTCAACTGAGCTTTATATTACCATCACAGCACATTCTATTTCTTTGGGAGGAAATTTGGGGAGAGAATTAAAGCACCTGTTAACAGACAAAATAAAATCAGTAAAGAAATGTTTTGAAATTCTTCCTTACTGCGCTAAAAACACCTTTTTGAATTGAACATACTGCTTGGAAATATACTGAATTAAATGGTTCCGATGTTGAGCATAATTGCTAAGTTCCATGAAAAAGAAGAGTATTTAGATGTCAAATGCAGCCTCCAAAGGATGCAGCTCGTAGAATAGGCCTGTCGTATTTCCTTCCAGAAAAGTAGTTCTATTTAAATATGTGATACCAGGGGCATCATCTAAAAATCACAACACTAAAATCACAGTCAATTTTACCAGGATTGCTGAGCAGAACTGCAGGACACCCCACACAACTTTACTACAGACACTACATTTCCCATAATTGCCCAACTATTTCTCCAATCTATTTTTATCAAATTAATAATTGGAAAGAAAAAGGTTAGCCACTTGCTTAACACAAAACATTTCAATTACTAAAATTCTTCAGTCTTACTTTGTTCTTCATTACTCATCCATGGCAGTAACACCCACTTCAGTGTTAAATCACTTTATCTACTTAATGTTTAACAGCCTTACTTTTATGCATAATGGTGCATTTACATTAACGGCATTTAGCAGACGCCTTTATCCAGAGCGACTTACATTTCATACAATCTTGCAATTCAAGCAATAATGGATAAAGGGCCTTGCTTAAGGACCCAACTGTGGCAGCTTGGCAGAGGTGGGATTCGAACCCTGGACCATCAGGTCCAGAGTCCAGTACCTTAACCGCTAGGTTACCACAGTTCCCCTGCAACTGATTGAAAAGCAGATGGGTACAACTGTGCCCCTCTAAATTTTATTTGTAGAAAAGTCTTTGCATCATAAAGCACATATTAAAGTAAAGGACCAGTAACAGTGTTGCAAACTTAACTTTGTCGCTATATTTAGCGACTTTTCAGACCCCTCTAGCAACTTTTTTTTTTTTTTTTTTTAAAGCAACTAGCGACAAATCTAGCAACTTTTTCTGGTGTTGGAGACTTTTGGAGACTCGGACGTGAACGCGCATATCGTTCTGCAATTACTGTCCTCACCGAGCAGCGTTTTTTCTTCATTAGACCCTCCCCCGTCCTAAAGTACTCTCACAGTACAGTATCCGCAGGAGCAGGAGATCCACACCACTGCACTTCCGGACAACAAATGAATTGTGTATGCTCAAAGCCAAAGCTGTCGCTGATCCCACCCTGGCTTTCAGAGCGAGATGAAAATGTTTCTTCAGTGTGATGTAAAAAAATAATAAGTGATTCTGCCAGTGTCTCTTTTTAGGTCAATTTGCCGGTCCCCAGCCCGAATAAAAGAGGGGGGTTCTGCCCCACATAACAGTCTTCATTAAATTTGATATTCTAACATTTAACAATAGAGGACAACATTGATTTATATAATGTGGGTCTGATAATGCATTAAAGTTATGTTATTTTAGCCTATTGATGGCCTATTTTATTGACAAAAAAATCAATAACAAACCAAGCATCAATACAAGAATTTTCATTTATAGTTCTAAACATGTTTGGGGTGCTTTTTACTTACTTTTTCTCTCTCCCACGATGTTATTCCTCTCCTACACGCAAATGGACCCTTGTGCAAATTGGGCGATGACATCATTTAGCGACTTCTAGGTAAGCCTATAGTGACTTTCCTTACTGAGAAGTTGGCAAGAGTGACCAGTAATAGCAACTTTAGACTGACATGAACGCTTCTGAGCACAATGCCAGAAAGGTACTTAAATATTGCATTTCAGTTTGTTTAGTCATTAAAATAGTTATTGCTAAGCATCATACTAAGTTTCACAATTAAATGGAAGTGAGAGAGCATTAGACAGAGAGGAAGACAGATAAAAAGGGTTTCAGTATGTTAATAAACTGGCAATGTGACACAGAGCTCCCACCACAAAATCAAAAACCATCAAAAGAAACTGATTAACGATTGTCAAATGAACGCAGTGAGGTATGAAATAGACTGCATGTCCTGTTGAGCTCTAATCCTCGTATTAGAAAGCACATTTTGAGAGGACAGGAAACCTCAAGCATTTCATCTCTTTATTTAGAATGACTGCAGTTACTGTCGACTAGACTGTTTTGTAAGTCCTTTTTTGAATATTGCTTTCAAATGACTCCTTAGTTGCAGTACCAGGTACTATTAAGGCACATTTTTTACAGTTCAGACTTCAGGTTTTTTTTTCGCAGAAGCGCATGTGGTTAGCCCTGTCCTTTCACAGATTCCTGGTTCGATCCTGACGTTAAATTCCACCTAGTTGGTATGTCCTCTCCATGTTCACATGCGTTTATCTGGGTTCCCCCCCCACATTCCAAGGACATGCATTAGGTTAACTGGTTAGGCTAATTTGGACAATTGTGGGTAGGGTCCAATGTCAGCATCAGGTGCTGCGACACACTGGTTGGATAAACGATAGGAAAGGAAGAGAGAGGACAAGAGAGAGAACAGAAAGAAAGAAATGCAAGCATTTCCACCCCAAGAGCAGCAAGAAAAATGCTCTCTGTATTCCACCTGTTCCACCATCAAACCAGAAATTTCCAAATGATAAAATGAATCCTGTTGTCACGTAAGTGCCTAGTGTTAAAGGAATTTAATAGCCCTTAGTCACTAAGTCTATTCACTAGTAATTATGTTGCACTCAATATAAGCTGGTTAGCCAAAGGACCAATCAGACAAAGGAACTCGGGAACAAAGCAGCAAAAGAAGTTAATCTATTGCTGTCACTGTGCTTTTTCCAGTTCTTTCATAAGTTGATGGAAAATCATTTGTAACAAGAAGTTTAGGTTTATGCATTTGCCAAATTCTTTTATTAGAGGCACTTACAATTTTACATTCGCTTGGGTGGTCTGGTGCACTAGCCCACCATTACAGGGGCCACTACATAGATCGCTTAGACCTGTATTCTCTGGCGATAGGCCCAGAGAGCCACATGATGACCCTAACTAACTAGGATCAGTCCCCGTCTTATGTGCTTAATCCTGGACAGGGTTAGGGCAGAGAGTACAGTCAGTAGCATAAGGTGCAAAGCAGGAACAACCCTAAACAGGGCGCCAATACATTGTTGGGCACAAACACTATCTCTCTCTCTCTCTCTCTCACACACACACA
>JAUZSU010059336.1:0-20989 GCA_034780255.1 Parotocinclus maculicauda | reverse complement strand
GAGAGAGAGAAACCCGGAAGTAACAAGCCGCACCTGGTGACAATGAAAGCTCGCGCTGATTAGAAAACGGGACTGGGGGAGTGCGAGAGAGGGAGAGAGTCACGAACGGGATTTCTCACACTAGTATAATAACAAAATTATTTTTACTAACAAAATAGTAAAATTACAACTGTTTTGAGTGAAAAAGAATATTACTATGCCCCCCTTGCTTTAATGAGTGTGCACTCAAGCTGACATGGAGTTAACAAGTTTGTGCAAATGTAATGATCCATGTCATGTAAGCATGATATAAATAAGAGCATCATGTGATGTTACTGAATGCTTGACTTTCTCTCTCTTTAAGTAACCCATATAATTTCTCAATGGTGTTCAGGTCAGTTGAGCATGAAGAAAAGTATATGGCATTAAGTACTACTTGATCTTATTTGATCTTTAAGTAGTTGTTGCAATGCACCGAGTTGTGTTTTGGACCAGTATCCTGATGCAGTCTGTATTCTTATCCACAAAAATTCAACCAACATTTTCATTAGTGTGCTTGGACTACTGGCTCTTATGAGTCTTATAAAGTGCTTTATTAAGCTGTGTCAGGGATAGTATGCTTGCGTAATTGGTTTGTATTATATGCAGTGAATCAGTGCGATTCACTACATGGATAAATCATGTATCTCCAAAACATGTCCGCTTACTACTTGCAGTGTGAATAGTGGGATGGTATTTTTGTGAAACTAGACTGGGCAGGATGCTGTGGCTCTGTTATTGTACTAACTAATTTGAATCCTTAACACTTAATTTGTGGTAGCACCATGTACACCACCATGCTACCACCAGTGCAACAGTGGAAAAGCTCCCTAAATGTTATAAGGAGGGCAGCACAGTGGCTTGGTGGGTAGCACCGCTGCCTCACAGCAAGAAGGTCCTGGGTTCCCATGTCTGCGTGGGTTTACTCCGGGTACCCCTGTTTCGTCCCACAGTCCAAAGACATGCATGTTAGGTTAATTAGTGCCTCTTAAGTGGCCCTTATTGTGTGTGCGCACCATACGATGGATTTTTTGGGTTGTTCCTGCCCTTGCGTCCAGAGTTGCAGAGTGGGCACTGGCTGGCCCATGACCTCGTGTGGATTAAGCGGAAGATAATGAATGGATGGATAAATGTTATAAGGAATAAACCTTGAATGACCAAGATTTTAAAAGAGACCCAACCTTCTTGGGACATTTTAATATGAACTGGAACTGATACTGGAAGGAACGCTAGTGAGTTTTAATGCTAAGAATATTAGATTAGACATAGAGTCATGTCAGTAAAAGTAGTAGTAATGTAGAATATTTTTCTTTCATTCATTTTGCAGTTCTTTTTATTTTATTTTTTAAACTGTATGTGGGGTAAATTAGGTCCTTATTTTATTGCTCTGTGTAGTGTTGCAGTACTAGAGACCAGTCTTGAGACCATAAAGATTTGGATTTAATAATAAAAATGTATAGGGAATGGATGTTATTGGTTATATTCAGTTGACTTTGTGACGATTCTAATTAAGTTTGACAAAAGAAGGGAAACAGAATCACCATCATCATTTGCTTTCAAAAGTGGCATTGCTAAGACTATGACAATACTTTTAGGCTATATATCATTATTGTTATATTTGACAAAATGTACAATGTAATTATTATTAATAAGTAATTATAATCATATTATATTATGTATAATTCATATCTTAAAGTAAATTACAATCCAAATTCAATTGTATCCATTATCTGTGTTTTAATCTTAAAATAAAAATTATGAAAAATGATGACAAAAAGCATGGTCTCTGTCTCTACTCAGTCTTGGCCACTCCCGGTCTTGGTCTTGGCTCGGACTTGACTACATAGAGTGTTGGTCTCTACTGCAACTCTAGCTGTAATTATTCAGAGCTTACTGTGCTACACAGACTGAACTTTTATCCAACTTGTGTCTAATTACAATACTGATGTGACTATAATGGTTGCATCTTGGTGTAATATCAGTACAGTAGTTTGTATTATATATACTGTTCATTTCCACAGAGAATTTTTTTAATCAACGTGTGACAATGGCTGTAATAAAGGCAAGTATCAGCAAGATAAACTCGAGATAGTTAAACCTTGTTTTCGTGTTAGTATTTGTTAGGCTTGTTTAAGGTCATTGCCAGGCAAACTCTACCCTAAATCCGGTCTGTCTAGGGAAAGAGGAAATTGCAATAAAGGAGCCCCACAGAGGCCATGGTTTATGGTAACTACTCATGTGGACAAAGAGCCAACTTAGAGCTGCAGGCAGCCTGGATATTGCACCAATAATGCCTCTCAGAGGTGAGTGCACCTTTTTAAAAGGCTGAAAAGAAGCATCTAGGCGGGGTTCAGATCAGTGGGAGGCTCCTTCTGAGTCCACATGCGCTACATGCAAGTGTGAGAATGGATGGTTGTGATTTGTGCATGCATATAAGATGCTGATCGAGCTGCTGCAGAGGTGAGAAATAATGAGACTCTCCAGCTGAGTTTTTTTTGTCATTCTCCCCCCTCTCTGTCTCACTCTCCCTCCCCTGTGCTATTCCTTCTTTCCAGACTGAGGTCTCTGCTGTATTGTTCTACAAGAGTGGCGCAGGTTCATCCTTCTTAATTCTGCCGAGCATTAATTTACCTGTGACGGCTGGGGATTCCCTCGAGGAATGTTTGTGACAGCTTCATTCCAGGCCTCTTTAATGCCACGCGTCTGCTCCGTCTCTGGCTCAATCCTCAAAAGCACCATAAAACTCTTCAACCAAGACGTATTACAGTGTTGTGCGGCAAGTTTTTCAATTTGGCCCTCTCTAACAAGTGTTTAGTGAACCTAATGAGCCGAGTGACATGTACACCACAGTGTTAACATTCGGACCCTGATAACATCGTGCACTGGGTGATACGCTTAATCTCACATGGTGTCCGGTTCGGCTTTCTGCTCACAAGATGCATGTTGCAGTAAATCTTGAGTTTGCTTGCTGCAGAAAAATCCCTGAAAGGCAAAGGGCTTTTCTGCTGCATTGTTTTGTTGTGCACGTCTCGTTGTGCTCAGAGGCAAGTAAGAAAGAAAAAAAAGGCTCTTTGACCCAAACACACAATACATCTCAAAGCTCATTGTTTATTCTGTTACAGAAATTGAAAAGTACGAAGGGGATGAACTAAGAAAAGATGGAGAAGTGAAGAAATACCTGGATGTGATCAGCAACAAAAACATCAAGCTTTCAGAAAGAGTACTAATTCCAGTGCAGCAATATCCAAAGGTAAGGTTCAACTTCACAGAGCAAAACCAATCAATGTTATTGAGATGCAATCACTCCATGATAGATCATCCTCAAATCTGTACAACTGAACCAGACATATTTGACTATAAGAACACCCCAGCCTTTGTATAACTTGCCCCTTGCCAGTATAATATATAAACATAAAAAAATATTGTAATGCTTTTTTATATTTAATCCATGAAGAAGGTAATTCAGCTGAGCAGTAAAATGCTAAGTATGTAAAAAACGCAGATACTAAACTTAACCTTACTTTAATCCTTCAAAACTCTCCCTAAAGTCTGAGACCACAAGGGAAAGTGTGCCAATTTTGCATGTGTTTTTTATTTATCCCAGTGTTTCTTCACTGTGAATCATATATCCAGGATAAGAATTTGACAGAGGAAAAGAAATCTGAAACATTTTCAGAATTGTTAAGTATGCTTATTAAGTTTAGTAATTGGTATGTTCCTCCTTTGATGCATGCACTTGAGCTGATATGGGCTTGGCGTGTTTGTACAAAATCTGATAATCCATGTTATCCAGCCAGCTGATACCTGAGCAGGAAAGACGATTCTGTCAAGGAGAAGATTTGGCGAGATAATGAGTTTAGACTTCATATTTTTGCAAAGCTAATGCAGCCAGCTCTGAGTGACTAATAACACACATTTACTGACTACATTAAAAATACTGTAAAAATCTGCAGCACCTTCATGATGCAATCATGTCCATATTAACCATAATCTCAGGATTTTTCAGGACTGTCTGTACTATGAAGAATTAAGCCAGTTTCGAAAGCAAAAGGGGGTCCAACCCAAGGGAGAGAGATTGCTTTCTATGCTTGCACACTCGTGATGAGTTGATTGGGTCCATGACTCGGAAGTGCATGAAGTGCGCTTACTGCTGATGTGCTGAATGCTGGTGCTGGCTGAACAATTGTGTAAAACTCTTGTGACCAAACAAGAAATGGCACCAGCAACACAAAATTGTACTCCCTATAATCAATGAATCTCCCAGACACAAAAAATAGTTATAATAATCTTTTTTTCTGTCTTAGAATATACTTTATTAAATTTCCTCTTAAAATTACCTTTCAACTTGGCAATAAACACTCAAACTCTCTTCAGTTCACAACATAAATGATTATTCTGACTTTAGTCGAACTCCTTTTCCTTTTTGTCCAGCTTTGAGCACAACAGTCCCTTTATAAGCTCTTCCTCGTTCACCTTTTAACCATTGTGATCTGATTTTCTCACTAATCTCTCTCACTTGGTCTTTTCAACTCTAACTCTGGCTTTCAATTTAGATAGATGGAGTCTTATAGACTGGATCTTTCCTGCTTCCCTTTTCAGACTTCTTTTTAGACTTTATTACCACACACAGCTTTCTTTCATTCTTTCTGTTTTTTTCAAAAGAATGTTTCACACACACAAACAGTACTACTTAAGAGCTGCATCTCATATAAAGACAGCATACCTTTGCTGAAATGTTGTTAGTTTATGAAGAGCCTCAGCAAACTGATGCATATTAAAGCTGAGTGCAAATTAACACCACATGCACACACCATTGCTTCTGGGTAATATAGTTCATGTGGCTGCTATTTTAGACTGCCCTCTGCTGGTGGCTGAGGATGTCGCAAACACAGTGACAAAGGGAAACCACAGAAGGCACAGAGGTAAAGGTACTGGACAATAACCCAGAAGGCCCAGGGTTTGGGTGCCAGAGCTGCTAAGCTGCCACTGTTGGCCTTTAACAGTCTGTTGTTTAGATTCTAAAAGAGCTAAAAAAGTAAACTCTGAGTGGATGGTTATGCTTATGCCATATTTACCATAACCTCTAACCCTAGCTTTTACACTGCCCTGGCATTTACGAATCACAAAACATCTTTCTACAAGTAGTACAGGAAAGTCCATGTATATTTTTAGTTCTCTCCACTTGGATGAAGAGCCTTGGGCTGTATTCATGTAGTCATTTCCTGTATATTTTTTTTATTATAAAGAAAGTTATTGAAATCACAAAATTACCATGCTTTACACAGTAATTAGTCTTTTGACTCTGCCGGAAAACACTTCCACACTCTTCCTGTTTTTTAATTTGTAAGTATCCTGTTGTTTAAGAAAATTATATTTATTGTTAAAACCGTTCCTGACACCTAGCTCATTTTACACTTGCTGGAAAATAGCAGTTTCTTCACACCTGTGAGACTGGCTGTACATTGAATTATTTGTGCTGTAAGCTTAAAAGGCAGGAAATCATTTTATCTACCAACACTATCAATTTTGTGTCCTGTTACTGTTTCTGTGGTAGCTGGGAAACCAGTGGACCCATGTGGCTCAGTGTCGTGGTCTATAATGTCTGGTGCTGGTTTATTCACAGACAGCAGTTTTTCTCTTTTTTGAAACATTTGCTAAATGATTCTGTTTCATAAACAGTTGGAATATTGAGCATGAGTAAATTCAAACTACCTGCTTCATTGCTCTCATAGTTTTACTATTGCAGTACTGCAAAAGGGTTTATAGATAAACATGACTTTTTCTAGAGATACCAGGTCAGACTGCAGCTGTGCCAAACATCGTCCTCTGTCATGTGTGCGTGTGTGTTTGTGTGTGTGTGTGGGTGTGTGTGTGTGTGTGTGTGTGTGTTCATGCTTTCTGAATAGAGGCTGTTTTTTACAATGTGTAATATGCAGATATAAGGTGCTATTGGATGAGGGGATTAGTGTATGCAGTGCAGGGCATACAGATACAGATAACCTGATTTGGAGTTATTAATTCTTCCCATTCAAATCTTCCAGCTACTGATATTCCTTATGTGAGCCAACATTATGCAAGTCTTGTAAGCACTGATTTACACATGTGAAAGAAATATTCATATACAAAGCAGTGACAATATGTTTTACGTGAAGAGAAATACAGTACAAATACCATACAAATCTTATAGGTACTAATATTCCATACTTGAGAAGAAATAATTATAAACAAATCCTATATCTGCCCATATTTATACATGCACACAATTTTTTTTTCTGTTAGTAATAAATATAAATAAATCACCTTGGAATACAAATGGTTATTAGTTTAATGACTTAGTACATTAATAGACTTATCACATAAATAATCAAGTAACAAACTAATCTGTTATCATTATTAAGTAAAATATGGTAATTAGTAATATATACTGTGACATCATACGTCTGGGAATCACTGTACAGTGTCTTTGCTGTTTTGAGTCTGTTTACATTTACATTTCAGAATCATGATGTAAACATCTAGTGGAAAGTGTTTTCAGGTGTTCAATTTACAGAATTTTAGCAGACGCCCTTATCCAGAGCGACTTACAATTAATAAAGTCTTGCAGTCCAAGCAATCGTGTGTTAAGGGCCTTGCTCAGGGACCCAACTGTGGCAGAAGTGGGATTTGAACCCTGGACCTTCTGGTCCATAGTCTAGTATCTTAACCACTAGGCCACCACAGTAATTAGTAATATATACTGTGACATCAAAAGTCTGGGAATCACTGTACAGTGTCTTTGCCATTTTGAGTCTGTTTACAACCATGGAATCCAGAATTAAAAGACTAAAGTTTTTAAAGAATTAAAGTTTTATTACTTATTAAAATTTATAGTGATTTTCAAGGCCAATAAAGCAAATGGTTGTTGATCAGCTGGATGTTTAATGATGCGCACCTGTATTGCGCGGTATGAGAAGTAATGTTTCTGCCTTAAGTGGAGCAAACTTTAATTTTCTTTTTATGTGAATTTTTTGGCAAGTTTTAATATCAGCACTGCAATGACAGCGATATGTTTTTTTTTAATGTTTGACATTTCATATAGTCATAATTATATAACTCCGATATGCAAGAATTACACAGAGCTACAAATTCAGTTGCTATGGCAATCTAGCAAATGTCAAACTAGAAAGTGTCATATGTCAAAACTGGTGTGATGTGTTTTATCTATGATTAGACACATTGTTCAGAACTCTTAGAAGTCATAAATAATCTGAGTGCTGTGTGGGTGTGTGTTGCTTTTGCCCTCTATGAATGGTGGAGTTGTTGTGCAATAAATCAGAGGTCTACTGGGGATTAGCCAGAGCTAAATTATGGCAAATCTGAATAAACAAACAAAACAAACGAACAACAAAAGCCTTACAGGCATTAGTACCCAATGTCATTTGAACATTCATCTGTGCTGATCTGCACTTGCTCTCCATTTATAGCACTACTTATATTTAGAGTCAGTGCTTAGCCCAGGTCTGTTTGAGACTCTGAATTTTTTATACTGCACTTCCAGATAAAGTGCCAACAACACTTATCACCTGAAGAAAACTGCAAAAATGCTCTGCCTCTGTAAGATAATATGCTGCAGTTCTGTCCTACTTTTTCACTTCAATTTAAAAGGAATCACTGTAGTTCATTCAGTTATACCTGTTTCCGTGGTGGATGATGTAGTTTTGCTCAAATATATGCATACAGTTTTAACAGAAAGTAATATGAGTAACATTGCTGAATTATTGTGGCTTTTGTTATGAGCTTTTATGAGCTACAGTTAACTGTCTACATGGTTGTACATTAAATACAGTAGCTTGTGGACAAAAATAAATACAAAATAGAAGTATTAGCAGTTGAATTGTACCTCTTTGTTGTTGCAACAGCCTGTGTTCTCCTGAGACGTCTTTCTACTAGATTTTTAAACACCAGGTTGGACACTGATGTTAAACGATTAGCCCTGCCTCACAGTTGGCACTCAAGTTTTTCTTTGTCTTAGGGTTGTAGAAATCTGGTGATTTGTTGGGGTTTTAAAAACCTATTAAAGTCTTTAATTGAGAGTCACTGAGGTGTTCTGCACAACCAATTATACTGCTACTGTTTTCTGCTCAGTTGTCATGCCAAATGCTTTAAGTTATGAACCTGGTAGTAGTGAATGTGGCTGACATAACATAGAAGTGGTGTCTACCTGCTTTACTGTAGGCCATGTAGTGTACCTATATCTGATATACTGGTATATATAGTAAGATGAAGTTGAAATGGAAATACGCATGTTTTTAATATTAAGGGAAGTTCTTGTGATGCACATGGGTGCATTCCTCAGAACACTGGAGCATTGCTAGCAGGGTTTGCAGGTGGTACATTCTAAGTGTTGGAGAGAGCTAAGAGGTTTTTCTCTCTGTTTGGTGCCAGCATGAAGTGGCAGGTGTTGAGATGTAGCGTGTGAGGTCAGACAACACACACGTGTGTCAATCAAATGTCTGTCACCGCATTGAATAATGTGTTTTGTCTGGCTACACTTTTACCATGCTCATCTTGATTTCATAGAGCAACTGACAGTCTAAATCTGGCCACCAGGAGTTTCAGTGTGGCATGTCTGAGCGAGTGCTAAATTTGTATTTAGTGAAATCAAATGTTTTTGAGTCATATGTTCACGATTAGCCAAGACACAGTTGGTGTTCAGCCTTTGCTGCATTTATTTTGCACTTAAGCCGCAGGCTAATTTGGTCAAGTAATGGAAGTCCCAGCCATCTCCTGTTGAAATCCATAATGTTAGTTATTCTTTCGATTTGTGCATTATGGTATTTGAAGTGATTACACTTTTCTCACATAATGCATAAGCTTTTATTGTCACACTGATGTCGCGATGACCTGAAGAACTACATCATCCTGCATAGTTCCTCTCTGACACTCAGCTTCAGCTTCCAGAACAGGCTATCTAATTATAGTCTACTGTGCTGAGAGTATTTAAGCCCTCCTTTCTGAGCATGTAGTTCTTGGTTGACGGTTTTTTGTTCCTGATATTAATTTGGTTAGAGCTTTTTTCATTATCTCGTCTGTCTAGTTAGCACATGGTAGTTAGCATTAGAAGGATATAAGGATTGGGCGACATGACAAAAATATCATATCGCAGTTGTTTTTTTCAAGATGACGATTTTATCAGGATAACTTTTATACTGGTCTTAAAGTTGGAAAGTTTCTAAACAGTACAACCAAACTAATCTTTCCATTTAAAACGATAGCAAAAAAAATAACAATAGCTGCAGTTATTGCAAAATAGGAGCTGTTTAACCCATGTCGTAGATAAACAATTTTTATAAGTCTTTAAACCACTGCATTTTTTTTTCAATGTCGAAAGGAACCAATGGACAAATCATCCGTTTAAGTCCAAAAGAGTGTGGTACAGTTAAATGTAAAAGTATTCTATTTACAGGATATTATTTATTCCACACATTTTTTTGGCTAGTGCTATTTTACAGGTGAAAGAAGATTAAAAAGACATCTGGTTACTGGTTTGCCACATAACGTTTCATTGCTAAACCAAATCAGAAAAATCTGGCATTATATCCTGACTGATTCCCCATATTTAGGATGGTAAATTGTAAATATGTGGCTTGTGCTTGGGTTTCTAGTTGTATTGAAGACCTGTGGACTAACTAGATTAACTTGACAGCAAATTGTAACTGGGCTGATGTAGTACCAGCTGAAAAGCAGAAATGACATTGGGAGCACAAAGTTAAGTCCTCAGATGTATCAGCTCACAGTTTCATGGAGGATTTTATCTGGGAAAATGTAATTAATCCTATTTGGAGGACTGTTCCCTGTCAGAACGTTGCTGCTAAATGAGGCAGTCACTCAGGGGGAGCATCTGTTTTGTGACTCAGCCTGGCCTACACTTGATCTGTGTGTCTTTGATGTTCACATTAAAGTAGGTTGACTTAAATTCACATATAGGCATGAAAGTCATGGCTTTTACATACCCCTTGTTGGCTCACTTTAGTGGTTGTGTTTGTCTGCTATCTGTTTCCAAAATGCCTGTTTTCTTCTGCAGCACTTTTCCTGGTGATGGTCACTAGGGCATCACAGAGAATCAGTCACACCTTGGGGCAATATAGAGTCACAACCAGCTTACATACTGACATATTTATGAAGCAAGAGGGAATCTGAGTAACCAAAGCAAACCCATGCAGACAATTGGAGAACATGCTAAATCCACACAAATAGTAATTATCAGAGTTGTTTAGCTGCACTACCTCTGTTACACAATGACTATATCAATCAAAATGCAGGTATGTTTGTCACCTACAGTAATGCTTGGAAGATTGTGAGTTTTCTGTATAGATATGACTGCAGACATAAGATTCACACAAATCATATAAGGTGATAATTAGACAATATATTATACTTGGTCATTTATTTATTGAGGAACATCATGGATTATTAAATATATGTGAATGGCAAATGTATGTAAACATATAGGATTAGCACTAATTCAGATTTAATTAATAGATGATTATTATTATTTGATTATTTAGGAGTTTTTAATCAATCAGGTTTGAGTGGACGCTTTGTTGAATGTCATGAACAGGGATCTATAAAAACCTTATGTGGATGTGTATTGTGGCGCAAACCAAAAAAAAAAGAGTTTATGCTCATCAGGCTGGAAAAGGTTACAAAATAATCTGTAAAGAGAGCACAACACCAGCCCACAGCTGGACAATGATGTACCATTCAAGACCATTACTATTCTCCCCAGAATTGGTCAACCAAAAAAAGATCACTCAAAAGGTAACTAAATACCTTTTTCATACTGGCTAATTCTAATGTTTATTCTGTGTGGGTTTACTCTGGGTACTCCAGGGTACTCTTTCCACAGTCCAAAACATGGGTGTAAGGTTAAATGGTATCTCTAAAGTGGCCCTTTGTGTGTGTGTGTGTGTGTGTGTGTGTGTGTGTGTGTGTGCCCTACGATAAATTGGCGCCCAGTGTTGCCAGGTGGGCAGAACCGCGACCCATTGTGGATTAAGCGAAATATAATGGATGGATGGATGAATGGATATTTTTGTATCCATATATATACAGTATTGCAAAATGACCCTTATTATATAAATGTGTATGCAGAAATATAAATACATTCCAAGGGGTTTAAAATAGTTCAAGCACCACGGCGCATATACTCTTTCAGTTACACAGATGTAAGAGTAACACATCTAAATTTGATAGAATTCAGAGCACAACCTTTGGTTACCAAAACTCTGACACTTGAAATGGCACATCACTGATTCCACAAAACAGATTCATCAGCTTTGTAGAAAAACGGCATATGAGTGATTGTAGTTAGAGTGACTATGGCATCAGGTTTTCGTGATATTGAACATAGGCTCTGGCAGTCATTCCCCCAGGCTTCTTAATACAAGTGAGAAGCGGGTGTTGAACATCACTTTCTTGTTGTCATAATGTCTCCTATGTTTTAAAAGTAATATCAGCATATTCTCTGCCTTTTTTGATTTTTTTGGCTCTTATTATTACTATTTTTCAAATTACAAGAAACTGCTCTGGTTTCATGAAAAATGACAGTTTGCATTTGTGCATCATCATTTCACTGGCATATATTTTCCGCATGTTTGTCACATACAGAATACATGAATATAAATCCGGAAATATGCGTTGTATTATTTGTAGCCACCTATCTGTGAATGACTTCTGTGAACGCATCATTTCACCTAGAAAATGCACTCAGGATTATTTGTGATGGATTCAGCAAAACATTATGTGCATTACGTTGTAACATCATGCTAGCACATTACAGCCTCTCTTGTGTGTTATCTGAATGCTAATGAACTGCTCAGTGCGTCAGTGTATGAAATGCCATAAATGGGCAGATGAGGTGCAGATAGCACTCTGAGAAATATGGTCTCTGCCGACATAATGAAGCTAGGGGTGGTGGGATCTGTCTGTGAGCATAGATCTAAACTATGAGCGTCTCACATGCCGAATAGAGGCAGACTAAAGGGCTGCCCGCCTTACATTATAGTAGTATGAAGATACAGTCACCATGGCAACCACTTTATTAAGATTTAGACAAGGGATTTGGGCAATCCGTCATAGGGCTGTGTCTACAAAATAGTTGTTTGACAGCACATGGCCCTCCCTGTATGCAGAAGGAAGGTAACTGGGGCACACATGGAGAAATCAAGATCTATTAGCATTGTGTTAATGAGAGAGTTAATGCAATGGGTGTAGGTAGATTTGTAAAATGGCCCCAGACCAAGTGACTCAAACTTTGGTGTGTATTTTAGGCTCTCAAATACAGAATTAGGTGGCAGTTTTCTTTTCATGACATGTTTATGATCTAGAGTGGTGCATAGGAAGTGCACAGAGTGGAAAAGAGCTTGCAAACGCTCACAGCTCCCTGCTGGGACGAAGTGTGAAACTGACAACAGGTGTCCAGAGGAGAGAAAAACTTGCATCATCAGCACCAGAATCAAGCCGCTTGCTGCAATGCAGAAATTTAATGCTTCCTGTATATGCCTTCATGGTCTGCTAGTCATAATCTACCCACCTTATGCAAAGATGTAGATTCCCAAGAGAGATTTAGACCATCGTCGGATGATATAAACTCACCAATCATGTTATTAGTTAAATCCAAATGCGTTGTACACATTTTAAGTTGCACTTACCATAAAGAAGCACTTTTTAGCTCTGCAATTATAGACTGTAGTCCATATGGTTCTCTACATACTTTGTTAGGCCAATTTGCTTTTTTTCTCTAATGGTCAGGATGCCCACTTAGACCACCACAGATCAGGTACTATTTGGGTGGTGGATCATTCTCTGCACTGCAGGGACACTGATGTGGTGGTGTTGCTGGTACAGTTGGATCATAAACAGCAGTGCTGCTGGAGTTTTTAACACTTCTGGACTGAAAATTGTCCACTGACCAAAAATGTCCAGGCATCAGCATTTACATATACGGCATTTAGCAGACGCCTTTTTTCAGAGTGACTTGTAACTGATACAGTCTTACAATTTATGCAATAATGGGTTATGGGTTTTGCTTAAGGACGCAACTGTGACATCTTGGCAGGTGGGATCAGGGCATCAGGTCCATGAGGTCAAGAGTCCAGTACCTTACTCGCTACCGCAGTACCGCATCCTGTGAAGGATGAAAGATCAAATATTTTACTGACAGCATCTCACATAAAGAAACCACATTAATGCTGACTTTATCAAATAAGTACATTTTGTAGCACATGTATGCCACAATAATGAAAGAAAGAAAATTAATTTTTGGCATGCTCTGATTATTTGAGAAGTGGAATTTATTTGAGGGTAACTGAACATGTTACTTAAATTGTTGTATAAAAATTTGATTAATCTTATTTCTCTCAGATAAAAACCCTACTATACCTATTATTTAAATAGTGCTCAAACACTAAATTTACTTGATTATATGCTTATTGCCATTAGATGGTGTGGCATGCATAGTATTTTTGACATCATATTAAGAATTGTGACTAAAAACACACCAGAGGCTTGCTAACATCCACATTTGAGGTCCTATGATACATTTTCTGCCTGGAGTAATCCTTACATTATGGTATACTGTAGCTTACACATACACATACACTACACATTTTATGGATATGGATTAATGCAATTTGCGTCTAGAGTAGGCAGTACAGAAATGACTTCAAACACTGTGGAGACTTTTTTAAACAGACAGATGCAGGGAAGGAATTCACAACTAAAAAGTCTTGGGGATTTCAACATGTTTGTTGATTTTTGGTGCTACAGTCTTTTCATCTGAAGGATTTAATTTTCAGAATGCACTATTAATTAAGAAAGCACAAAACCATTCATTAGGTGTTCCCAAATACTCTGGTCCTATCATTTTTTGTTGTGACCGTAACTCAGACTTTTCTTCAAGCCCTTTATAGTGGAATAATCATTTTTCTTCCTGTAGTAATCCTGAAATCCCAGTTGAGAACCAACCTAACAAAGGTGTTTAACATAGATAAGGAAGCTGGCAACACTAGAAACAGAAACAAAATTTAGGCAGAAATCTCTTTTAAGAATCAGGGATCTGAGGGAACAGCCTGCTACACTGTCCTCAACAAGGCTAAACAAAAACACAGATATTGTCTACACATTGCAAGGACACATTTGATATTTTTAATCACAAGACATACACTCACTGGCCACTTTATCAGGTACACCACCTTGCTTCTACACTCATTGTTCATTTGATCAATTCCACTTATATGCATCTATCTGATAAATGATGGTGATAAAATGGACAGCCAAGATGTCAAGAATGATGTCAAGAATTACAACCTTATGTCATGATCTTTCTGTCTCTTTTAAGAACCCACTCATTCAGATTATTACTATATAATACTTTTCATAGCTTTTCTTTTACCTCACTTTTCCTGGTCACGGTTGGTGGGGGGCTTTGACACATATTCACAGAAAACACAGCATGCAGGCCTTTGGGACTGACAGCATTTTATCACAGGGCTGGGGAAGGGGTGTTGTTGCATCTCTGGGGATGATCCAAATCTGAGATCACCTCCATCATACACAGCCAGCTGTCGATTCATTTATTTATAAACAATTTATTTATTAATATATTACTTCTGCATGTATAATAGCTCCTCAAATGTGACTTCACTCTTATGTTTCCCTACTGCTTACTGTAGTTTTAAGTTCATGCCAGCTTTGCAGAGGTAATAAAGACAGTAGTTTAAAAGTTAATACATATATGTTATGATGCTGGAGCGAGGACCCAAAGATGCGCTAAGGGGGGTGAGCTGATGTCGCTCAAAAGGAGGGAAAGATAACAAAAAAGGCAGAGCAAAAGGCTCTCCAAGGTACAAAAACCAAAAGCGGGAAATGACTCTCCGCTGTGGTGTGTCCCGAGTGGGAATAACACCCTCCAGAGGGCGAGGTTGCGAATCTGCAACTTTAAGTGCCGAAACGGGGCGAGCGTGCAAAGTGCACTTCCCCAAACCGAGAGCGCAGGGACTCCCCGAAACACCAGGGGGCGATCGGGAGGGAGCGTGCACGGACACACGAGGAAGTGGAGCCGGGGCGTGTTCCAAATGCAGCACGCAGCCGGTAGAAGGGAGGCTAGGAAGGGACCGAACGGAAACGGGACGGGAAACCATGGAACTTATCCCTACGGAGCTTAAACACCTCCTAGGTTTCCCTAGTACGCATCCGTCGGCTATACACGCCCCGCCCGGGATGTAACCTTCTAGTCTAAACGGAGAAGAAGCAAATCCCAACGGAGCGGATATATAAATAAATGGTAGCGATTGTCTTTTAAGGCAATGGGTAGCCGGGGGAAGAAGACGACGTGATGCCGAGCAACCTGGGGTCATTACTTAAATAGTGAAAGCTCCAGGTGATCGCCATCACGTCATTAGCCAAGGCGACGATAAAAGCGGCTATCGGACTTCGCTCCGTAATGGCGGACGGGAGCGAGAGGTTCGTGCATGCACGGTAGGAACCCTGACAATATACACCTAAAATACAGCAAGCTTGTGATTCTACTTGTGACTCATAATTCATATTTAAAACAATACATTTGGGCCTCCAAGTCATTGAGTTTGTGTTACTATAAATGTAAAGAAAAATCATACACATACACACAGAATTGACTTTAACCAGAAGGTCCAGGGTTCAAATCCCACCTCTGCCACTGTTGGATCCTTGAGCAAGGCAGGCAGGAAAGTTTACATTTTTACATTTACATTTACAGAATTTAGCAGACGCCCTTATCCAGAGCGACTTACAACTGATACAGTCTTACAATTCCAGCAATGGTGGATTAAGGGCCTTGCTTAAGGACCCATCTGTGGCAGCTTGGCAGAGGTGGGATTTGGACCCAGTACCTTCAGGTCCAGAGTCCAGTGCCTTAACCGCTAGGCTACCACAGTCCCAAGTTCCCAAGTTCCTGGGTTAAGTCACATGGTGGAGTGGCCTGGGTCCCTACTGTGTGGGGTCTGCATGCCCCCCTCTTGTGCCTGCGTGGGTTTACTCCAGGTTTACTCCCACAGTCCAAAGACAGGTTTTTGCTTAGTTGATTACTCTAAGTTGGCAATGCCTTGAGCATTTATACGTGACTAGTCTTGAGAGAATATAGATTTAACCGTGTGTGTCACTGAAATGGCCACAGACGCCGATAGCAACATTAAATAAACCATACAAAATAAACCTAAAGCAAGGCACTTAACTGAACTGTAAGAATGTATAAATTGTAAGCAGATTGTCATCTGCTGAATGACATAATGTAAATGTAAATCATAATGATAGATAAAATACAATAAATACAAACTATAAGGACCTGCTTCCACCTATGTGCTGGCAAGGGTTAAAGCATTTATCATTTCATAAACCCTTCAAGCCCCAAGTTTTAACACGTAAGGAAGACTAGCTTCAAGACTATTTACTGTGCTGGTGCGATGGTGGTGAACGTCTCCAGGCTGTCTGTATTTGATTCCATTTAGAATTGTGTCTTTGTTTGGTTTAATATACAGTAGGGGTTTAACTATGCACTCTACGGTGATTCATCACGATGCAAAAAATGTCACAGTATGAAACATAGAGATATATAACGTCCCATGCATTATTTTTGATGTAATAGAAAATATCTGATGTAATTGAATTTCTTTTATACGGAATTCTCCCATAGGTATTTCTTCCTTCCTGCTTTTGTTAACTCGGTAATGTGTAGAGGAATTTAAGATTGAGGATATTTAAAGGCTCAGTGATCTTGTTTGTTACTTTGATTTTCAATTTAAGATAGCACTTAGTTATTTAAATTTGGGAAACTATTATAATAGCACATTTGCACAATTGCTGTAGCATTATTTAGAACTTTAATGAATTTTTATATATATAATTTTTTTAATTAAAAAATTTAAGAAAATCGAAGCATGAACTCAGTATAATGAATTGAATTGAATAATGAGCAGGGTGCATCACTGTACCCTGTCATATCATATCACATCATACAGCAGGAAAATTTAAAAACTTTGGATACTGCAAGGATGAGTCAACTGATTCCCCACAAAGCAAATAAGAGTGATTTACAGTGTCAGCGGAGATGGACGTAATATGCTGTTTATTTGCCAAACATCTGTGTTATCGTCAGTGTGGGCGCACAAACACGATGGGTCCATCCGCACAGTAGCCAGAGGTGCAATGGTTGCCATGAAATGTATCACTTGGAAACTGCAGTTGCACAAAAATGTAACTTTTTAGAATTACCCGAATGTCAGCATTAATTCCTCATAAATTTCTGAATAATCTGAGCCAGATTTGCAGGCAAACACATTCTGCATTAGGCACTGGTGAACAGTTGGAATATAATATAATGAGAATGAGTTATGGACATTAAAGGTGCCAGGCTCTATAAAAAACACACAAAAATATTTGAGTCTATGCATTAAGATGGAAAAATCATTTCAATACATTACATAATTTAGCAGGAACTTTGCACTGCACTTCAAAAGGAAACATTCATTCCAAGAATGATGCATGGTGGAGAAAGCATCATAGTTTGGATCTGCTATATCCTCAGTAGGTAGCATACTTGGATTCAGTGAGCTTGTGTAGCTCATTCCTTCACAAGTGTGTATAAAGGCAAACTGCATGGCTGGGTGCTTGACTTTATACACATGATGCATTAAACACAATAATACAGAATACTTTTGTTCATACACTGTATATTTATGTGTTTATGTTTTATATAATTTTTTATATTATTTACAGTTGGTGAATTAGCTTGTTTGTTAGCATCTGAGTTGGCAAGCAGAGTAGATTATAATCCATAGCAGTAAACACACTGTTATTGTTGTAGGTTTTTCTTTTAGCTTACCTAAATTAATTGTGGAAAGTTTCTGGAGCAGTTGATACCTGGGTACAGAGTGAAGTACCATGCTTGCAACAGTATTGCATTCCAACATAATTTCTAGATGATGAATAAATATATTGCCTTACACACACACACACACAAACATGGGAGTTTCATTCAGCAACTTTTTGCAAGATTTCCATTCATAACACACCAAATAAGGTAACACGAATATAAGGCAATTCTCCAGCTGAAACCGGTCGAATAGCTGAAATGGCAGACCTAAAATATATCTTGAACTATTGTTCTTGTTGAAGCTCCCAAGCTCCTTTTTGAAACTGGGAATGTGATGAACCCTTAACCTTTCCTCTTTTGAAACCCTCCTTCTCCGAAGCAGAAATAAAGCTAGCAGTACTCTTCTTCTGTGTTTCGGTATTCTTACTGCGGCTTAACTTTAGATCACTAAATGTCACATCCTGAATACTGAAGAGAGTTGCTCATTCAGTGATGTTATCATTTGATTTGATATGTTTTATGTTTTTTTTTCTAGACACCATGTTAATGTTGCAGTGAATAACAGTTTATAGACTATAGACATACAAGAAAATGTTGCCATTTCCATTTTTTATCTTCCCCTTTTTTTAGGTTCTCGTGGAGCTGTAAATCAATGTGAACAGGTGAAAGTGCTTTCTGGATGAGACAACAGTTCATCACAGGGCCTTGTAGCCTCATCACATGACCCATCATATTGCAAGCCTAGCCCAGGTTCAAGTTCAGGTCTATTTTAGCTGCTGGCTCTTACCAGTGAGTCATAGGACCTGCTAGTACTTTAGCACAGTTAAAGTATGTACATCTACATAATTTATCAGACACCTTTATCAAAAGTGACATACAGTTACAATGCAATTTTACAATCCAAGCAATTGTGAGTTAAGGCCCTTTCTCAAGGACCTAACAATAGCAGTAGCAGTAACAATAGCTGGTCCACAGACTGCTACCATGATTGCCACAATAGTCCCAGCTAACATTTTTGGTGGACCTGAAGGTTACCTATTATAACAATATGTTTGTTGCTTCTGTTGTACTCAGTTATCTGTGACTGTGGTGGCTTACTGGTTAAGGTCTTGGACTATGGTGCAGAAGATCCTGGATTAAAATCCTACCTCCTGCCAAGGTGCCACTGTTGAGCTAAACTCTTAACTTACAACTCTGTGGACTGTAAGGCTGTATCTATTGTGAGGCACTAATGATAAGAGTTTCCTTTAAGTGAGTAACTGTACGTGAGCCCACTCATAATTTGGTATACCTGAAACATGCAAAACTATGTCCATGGGTCCTGAGCTGCAGGTGTAGGACCAGTACGTCAGCACTTGACCACATTCAGTTCTCGATGCATGTTGACGAGAAAAAAATGCCACACATCACTTGTTTGGCTCTTGGCACACTTGCTAGAACTTGCGTAAGAGTCAGGACAAGAGACTTGTTCAGTGAATTCAGGTGTACATTAGTCTCACAAAAGCTATCACTCTAAAATCTGCAATCTGTGAACATTTCTATCTTTTACTATTGTTGGTATTTATCTAATGCGAATGGTTACCGTGGGTCATAACATACAAAGGTGAGTAAGAGCAGCCGAACAAAAAGGAAAACAGGGAAAACCACAATAATGCACTTAATATATTTATTATAAATTATAGTTCTAACATTTAATCTCTTTATTCATTATTGGTTATGTCTGTGTACATATACAGTAGCGTTTAAATATAAAATACAACTCCAACAATGCACATAATGCCTCATTTTAATTTTCATGATTCGATTTTCTGGGGGTCTGGAAAAGATTCATTAGATTAATCTGAACTCGACATACCTCCTGGAATGAATTATTGATGAGTACCAAGGTACCGCTGTACATTAGTAGCCCCAGGTGGTTATTGCATTTAACTCCTTGGACCCTAGCTGTTTTCTAGATTTTTGCACCTGGCATGACAAATTTAAAGGAATCAGATTTTTGTGGCTTTGGACAAATAATTTGCATGATGACACCATATTTTTTTATCGTAAGGTCAGATAAAAAGAAGTAATTATACCCTTTTAATTTAGAGTTGTCCAAATATAGTTAGATTATGTAAGATTTATTTAAACAAGACTGCATTTTGAGATTTTGACAATGATAAACTGTATATACACTCACCAGTCAGTTTATTAGGCACACCTTGTTTCTATTCCCATTATACACTGCTCAGAAAAATATATGGATATTTCATTTTTGTGAGCAGTATATATTTTAGCAGTCTCACTTAAGTATATAGAATGACTTTGTAGTTCTGCAAAGACTGTAGTCCATGTGTATCTTTACATACTTTTGTTAGTATCCTGTAATTTGTAATGGTCAGGACCCCCATCGGACCACCACAGATCAGGTACTATTTAAGTGTTAACTCATTCTCAGCACTGCAGTGACACTAAGGTTGTACTGTGTTAGTGTGTGTTATGCTGGTATGATTGGGTCAGACACAGCAGTGTTTACATACTGTGCACTCTATTGTTCCATCATGTGGATGTAAAGTTTGTGTTTGTCATTCTATAATCCTTCATTAGCGCTCCCAGGATACTACCTATAGGATGCTGGTGCCTGAACATCTTGGCTGGTGGACCATTTTCAGTTCAGCAGTGACACTGCGGTGTTTGAAAGCTCCAGCAGCACTGCTGATCATCTCATGTCAGCACAACACACACTAGCACACCACCATGTAAGTGTCAGTGCAGTGCTGAGAATGATCCACCAGCCAAACAGTACCTGATCTGTGCTGGTCCTTTGGTGGTCCTGACCATTAGAGAACAGAGTAAATGGAACGAATTAAGTATGCAGGGAAACAGATTGACTACAGGCTGTAATTGCAGAATTTCAAAGTGTTTTTATGGCAAATGGATCTGATAAAATGCACAATTAATGTAGAAACAAGGACCTCCCACTAAGGACTCATTTTATAATCTATTTTGTTTTATAATTTAGTTCATTTTCAATTTTTTCTATTACTAATTTAACTTTTATTATTAGTCTGTTATTTATTTATTGACCTGGTTTTGCTGTAA
>JAUZSU010059225.1:0-20991 GCA_034780255.1 Parotocinclus maculicauda | reverse complement strand
CTCATTCAACCAACTCTGACACAACAACACTACTACTACTAATAAAAGTAACAGTAATAGAAAGATTATTATTATATTTGTTCAATATATGTATTTATTTTTATTAAACATAATAATAATAATAATAATCATCATCATAATTATCATCATCATCAAACATATAATTATGTATTAAAAATCTTAACATTACTACTACTACTACTATTACTGTTATTATTACTGTTAAAAAGTAATACTATTTTTAGTGTTTTTTGTATTATTATTATTATTATTATTATTATTATTATTATTATTATTATTATTATTATTACTGTTTTGTTTACTAAGGTCAATAATATTAGGAATAACAATATAGCTTATTTTCATTATTATTATTATTATTATTATTATTATTATTATTATTATTATTATCCTACTACTATTCTTATTTTTACTATTTCATAATATTAATAACAATTTGGTTAATACATATTTATGTAATATTATGTAGTAATATATATTGTATATATATATAGTAATAATAATAAAAAACATAATAATAATAATAATAATAATAGCTGTTTTACTAGTAATATCAACATCTAATCAAGTAGATAAACAGTGAAAAATACATAAATAAAAAAATGGCACATTAAATCATTTGTGATTTACCCAATGATTCCTGGATCAAATAAGCCGCTCATTTTCTCCGGCATGTTTTTTCATTGCTCCATTCCGATGCCTAACCACTCCTGACATCTGATTAGTGCACAACAGCATGTGGCCTGGCTCTTCCTCTGCGAGCTGTGCTTTAGCCACGTAATTCTCAGAGTAAGCTAGCTGGTGCTCTATTGAGTAAATATGACCACCCAAATTGAAACTGACAAAGCTACATTACAATCCATCACCGCTTATTAGACTCTTCACATTTCTGAAATTAAGCGCTAATAAGCTCAGGATAAGGCTTTCAATGGATGAATGAGGCTTTGCTGCACACAAACAGCGGCCATGGTGCAAATGCAGGCCATCGACCTCAGGCTCACGTTCACATTTTTGCTGACCCTTTTTCTAACGGCCAAAAGTATGAAGACACCCTTTGGACCAGTTCATTACCCAGGTGCATAAAGTCAATGAGCCGTTTACTACAGTTAGTGCTTGAAATCAAACCGAACAGCAAACAACAAAAAGGATTTGTTTTCCACATTTTATCCTGCTTTTGCCCGGTCACGATCCTGGAGGCTCAGCGCCCAGCCCATGCCCACAGAACACAAGAATAAAAGGAAAGGTCCCTGTGGTGATGAGTTGCTAAACAGTTAAAATTTTATATTAGAATAAGTTATAATATTAATAATGATTTTAATAAATAATAATGACAGGCTGTACTAATTCCATTTGTTATATTAGTTGTTTTTGGACTGTGTTTGTAATCTTGGCTCTGATCTTTGTCAGGTATTAAAGCCTTTCATTATCATCTTCACACATCTGAATCTAAAACTTGGGGCCGGTACACTTACGAAAAAAGTAACAGAGACTCATGAACAACATAAGCAATAACCTCAATATGACATTTCAGTAAGTTGTACAGCTATGCTCAGACCATCAAATGAGTACTACTGGCAATATGACAGGTACATACACTAAAATGTTCCTTTACTTCAGCATCACTCTACTGGTTTTCATCAGCAGAAACCAGTCACACCATGTCCAGGCACCACCAGAGACCAGTAACTCTCTCCATCCTTCAGTTGTCAGGGGATGATGTGCCTCCAAAGACCCTTTGAGGACTCAGTATCCTAAAGTGCCCCTATGTATGAGACAAAATAATGTAGATATTTTACACATTGTATTCAATATTCAATTTATATGTTATTATTTACTTAGTTTCTATTATTAGAATCATTACTACAAATGTATTTTACCAGATCAACGATTATAATTCTTACATTTTTTATCTAAGCAGGTCGGGTCCCTTTTTTAGTCTTGGTTCTCCCAAGGTTTCTTTCTTACAGCGTTTAGGGAGTTTTTCCTTTCCCCTGTCACCATAGGTTTGCTCAGTATAAGTCTCTAAACACATCAACTGAGTTAAAAACAGTTGTTGTTAATAATAATAATAATAATAATAATAATAATCATAATCATAATCATAATCATAATAATCATAATAATAATAATAGCAAGACTTATTCATATGCCTTATTCACAACAACAACAACACTACTACTACTACTAATAAAAGTAACAGTAATAGAAAGATTATTATTATATTAGTTTAATAATTTTATTTATTTTTATTAAACATAATAATAATAATAATAATAATCATCATCATTATTATCATCATCATCATCAAATATATAATTATGTATTAAAAATCTTAACATCACTTTTACTACTACTACTACTACTATTACTATTATTATTGCTGTTAAAAAGTAATACTATTTTTAGTGTTTTTTTGTATTATTATCATTATCATTATTATTATTATTATTATTACTATTATTACTGTTTTGTTTACTAAGGTCAATAATATTAGGAATAACAATATAGTTTATTTTTATTATTATTATTATTAGAACAAAGGTGAGCTAACGAGCAAACTAGGACACTAACCGGTCTTAACCTCCCACATGTGCTCATGGATCTGCAGTGTTAATTGGCTGTTGACAGCCTCAAGACATTTGTTTATTTCCTTTTTTTTAATTTTGCCAATGCAAGAAAATCAATGTTGCTATGATGAATGATAAACATACCTCAGCTCTACAAGATTACCAATGAATGACATATGATAATAATAATGTCATTAATATAATAATGACATGATGACATTACAATAAGTCATCTTGCAATCAAGTTAAGTCAGATATAGTATATACAGTGGATTGCCTTGTATAAGTTTCAAATGATTTTTTAAATTATATTTTTATATCCTGAATTAAGCCAGGACCAAGGTGACAATCGTTCTGCACTGTTGTAATTTTGTAGAATCCCAATGTCAGGCTTGGCAGACAGAACGAGATATGTGTGAAGAGATATTGGGGACTTTTATTTAAACTAGAACGAAAACCAGTCCAGAGTTTAAACATGAAGAGATATGGTGATGAGGAACAAAGAGCAGTTTAGGAATAAAATGTGCAGGGAACAAAACGCTTAGAAGTCTTGGCATGCAAACCTCTAGCAACAAAGCGTTTGTTTAGAACAAACAAACAGAGTGCATGACGTCCTGTATTTATGAAATTCAGGCTGGAGGGGTTTAGATGAATGGATGGATGGATTCAGCTGTATTTATTGAATACATACAATGCAACAGAATGCAGTTAGCAGAAATATACTGTGCCAAAAAGCAGAGTATCTATGCCTTATCTTCTGATTAATCCACACGGGGTCACAGGCCAGCTTGTGCCCACCAGGCAACTCTGGGTGCAAGGAAAGGAACAATCCCAGATTGGTCAATGCCAATCCACACTCACACAGAGACACCAATTAACCTAACACGCATGTCTTAGGACTGTGGGAGGAAACCGGAGTACCCAGAGTAAACCCACACTGATACAGGTGAGGACATCCAGGCTGCACATAGAAAGGACCCAGGCCACTCCATCCTGGGATTGCATCCGGGACCTTCTTGCTGTGAGGCAGCGGTGCTACCCACCGAGCCACCATGCTGCCCAAAAAGCAGAGTAGTGCAAGATTAATAGATATAAAGGAAGAATTCTATAAGAAAACATCCCGGAAAAAGTCAATTCTCCTAGAGCTCTTGCTCTACACGGTGCAGTCAGTTTAGTTCTCCAGCATGAGTCCCGTTAAGCACCTGCATGGCAGCTGTGGGACGTCAAACTGGAAGAAAAATCCAAACTCTGGACATTAGTTTGAGAGTTTCAGAGGAGGCACAGATGGTTATTATCAAATGACCATTACCATTACTTTTATTAATGAAGTGCAGACCGCACCGGTGCACGTTTTCCCCTCCTGCTGTAGCTCACCTGTTACGACGGGCACCAGAGAACGAGCCGAGACAGGAAGTGAAGAAAAATGACACCGGGCCTGCTGAGAAGATCCCATGGACACCATTACGGTTCAGTGCGAAGCATTTGTCAGGGAGAAGCTCATTTCGTTCTCAGTGTGGCTTCAGCGAGAATAAAATGAACAGAGGCTGTAAAAAGTTATGCAAATTATCTGAAGAACTCCTGAAAAGATCTTTTAGTGCAGACCGATGACCTTTTCCTTTCCTTCTTTTAGGTTTCTGTCTTTCTTTCTATCTGTCGCACCTTGAGAAGGTTCTCACACCTGAACTTTCACACCTGTGATTATCTGAGCCGCAGGTGATGAGTCCTGGTCTTAAAGCAGCATGTCTCCGCCAGTGTTATTATCATTTTAATTAGTTCGTATTCCTTTTCAGTTTTTCCATCTTTCTTATTCAATTTTGTTTTTGGTTTGCGGCTCCCTTTACGAGGGCACATACAAAGGACCTTTAAAATGAAATGAGAGCAAGAACTTTTGGGCACAAACAACACACAGTAAACTGTCCATAGGTAAACAGTGGCCAAGCGTAAAATGCCAAGGTGTAAAAAAGTGTTAATGCATAAAAAGTGTAAAAACTGTCCAAGTGTAAAAGGGTTCCATGTGTAAAGTGTCCCACAGTAAAAATGCCCACTGACCATGTGTAAAAAGGTGTCCAACTGTAAACAGTCCAAGTCTTCAGGTGTAAAAAGTTTCCAATTGTAAAGCGATCTCTAAAAATAAAAAAATGTCTGAGTGCAAAGTGCCAAAGCGTAAAAATGTCAGCGCGTACAGTGTCCAGGTGTAAACAGTGCTGTCTCTATTCTTAAGAGTGCCCACGTGTAAACGGTCCAAGTCTGTGTATTTGTAAAGTGATCTGTAAAAATGAAAACTGAAAATGTGTCCCAAGTGCTGTGTCCAAATGTATAAATCATCCAGATGTAAACCGCTTTCAACTCTGGTGTCCAAGTGTAAAACGTTTACAAGCATTAAGTAAGCTTTACAGTTCATGTTTAGTGTAAAGTGTAAAGGAGTGAACAATGGCAGAATGTACAATGCCCAGGTGTAAACAGTGCAAAAAGCACTGTTTATAAACTGTCCAAGTCCCCAGGTGTAAAATTGTAAACGTGCAAAATGTCCAACAGTAAAACATTTCCAAGTGTAAAGAGGAAATTATTTTCAAAAGAAAAGAACTGTAAAGTGTCAATGTGTAAAGAGTGTCCCAATGTTCAGTGTCCAAGTAACGTGACTATGCAAAAAGTGTCCAAGTGTAAAAGCTGTACACATTTTCAGATGTTCAGGGTGCAAAAGGGTTCCAACTGTAAAGTTTAACAGTAGAATGTTTACAAATGTAACATATCCAAGTGTAGCATGATCTGTAAAAAATGTCCAAGGTGTAAAGTTTGCAGTGTGCAGTGTCCAAAAAGTGTCCAATTGTTTCTGGGTAAACCATTCCGACTCTGTATCCAGGTGTAAAATGTTTACAAGGGTAACGTGTACAACAGTGGAACAATGTAAAAGGTGTCCAAGTCTCTAGGTGTGAAATGTTTCTAAGTGTTTCTAAGTGGCAATATATAAAGAGTGTCCAAATGTACAGTGTCCATGTGATGTGATTATGCATATAAAGCATTAAAGTGTAAAAACTGTCCACGTTTCCAGATGTAAACCATTTCCAGCTCTAATGTAACTACATGTCCAAGATTTCAAAGTGTTTAACTGTAGAATGGTCAAAAGCGTAAAGTGTACAAGTGTTAAGTGAAAAGCTGTAAAATATGTTCAAGGATGCAGTATGCAGACGTAAAAAGTGCCAGAGGGCTGTGTCTATGCTTAAAAAGTGTCCAGTTGTCTGTAAAGTGTCAGTGTGTGTATTTCTTTTTTTACAAGCGTAAAATAATCTGTAAAAGTTATTTTAACCTCCTACTGTAGAAACAGCATATGGATGATTCATCTGTTAACTTCTTATTAACATAAAATTTACTTAACACCCAGTCAAAAACACCAACTCAAATTAAATTGTACCAGTATTACTACCTTCATATTGATTTTTAATCGTCTACATGCAGCCATTCGGCAGAAATCTCCTACTGAACAAAGTTACCCTCCATTATTGTTTACGTATGAAACCAAACGATTTAGTCTTTTAAAATATATTTAATATTTAAAATATTTTTTGATTTTGTCATAGAAAATGCACTTACCATCAATTACATATCTGTCAGCAGTTGCCAGGCAGATTATCTTCTAGCATTTCATGTTAGGTTCCTGAGTGATTGACAGCACTTTCAGCCAATGATATTCCTGTATAGCTCTTTGTGTTCCCTCCCTCCTACAGATAAATAATGAAATTGCTTAATATCATTTTTTGTTTTGTCTGTTTATTTGTATTTTTAGAGGTTATGGACATTTCTGAGGCATTTCTAGTGATAAACACTTAAAAAGCTGTAGAAATGAAATAATTTAATGGAACTGTTCCAAATTTTGGACAGAGCGGTGAAACATAAAATGTACAGCATGGATAATGTTCCATCCCTAACACCCACACATTACAAACCCTAATAAAAGGTGCTTTTTTTCTTTTTTACACTTACTTCTGTATTTAATGTTCTAAAATGGAACCTAAATGATAAAAATAAAGCCTGAAGGTGAATAAATAGTTTGGTCCAACTGTTTACTTTAATTTAAGCCCTAAATGATCTCTGTGCTATATGAAAAACTTCAAACAACTACTGTTATAATGTAATAGTGCAAATCGCTTGAAAACATTTCCATAGTTTTCATGAGTGGAAGTTTGAACACGTTGCCAAATGAGTTATTCGTACTGTTGGTATGAACTTTGTTGATCTGCAAAACACATCGTTTGGCTAGACTTTGTTGGCACTCATGAAATGGCAAGGTCATGCCATGTTCTGTTATTTTTCAAAAATAACATCTGTTAATTTGTCATATTTAACTTTTGAGGTTGTGTAACGTGTTTATTTAGTAAATCTACATAACTAAACCAACAAACTAATTTGTGCCCAGGTTTATCTGGGGATGCTAAAGAAGTTCCAGGTGGATGGAATTAAGGGCTAAAGATCAAGAAAATAATCACACACACTTTAATTAATCAACGTAATTAATTTAAAGAATGAATAATTCATGAATGAATGCGCAGTGCTCTGAGATGGAACAGCTACTCCCATATCTTCAGTACACACATTGCAAATGAACGATGGGCCAGCTCACTCTTACCACATCCACATTACCGAAACAAGACCTTCCAGTATCTCCAGAAGGATCTAAACCAGGACCAGTATTCATGAAGCATCCTAAAATAGTGTTAACCCCGCCAACAGAAAGATCCAGGTGCAACAGCATCATGCTAATATCATTAGATTTTCAAAAGATATTGAAACGAACTGAAATTACCTCCTACAATATGAAACTTCAGAGGGTCTAGAGAGTTGGACAAAACTCTGAAATTCAACATAATGGAAGCCACTGGTGAAGTAAAATCAGATCATGCGGACCAGGAAGATGTAAAATCACAAGCACACTGGTTTCCAATGCTGAGCCCAGTTCATCTTTACATTTGGTAAACTGATTTTCAGATAGCATGTTCTCTCCACCAGCTTACACCTCAGTCCCTGGGTCATGAACAGGTGTTCTAGGTTCACTCACAGGTATCTACTCTCTGCTGGTCGATGCCAACCTCAGGTTAAGTCAAATGTATGTCTGTGGAGCTTTTTACAGTGGAGCATTGTCTCAAAGCAGGTGTACAAAACTGTCAGTCCACAAAATTATATAAGGAGCCTAGGGTGACAGTGGCAGGAAAAAAAATCCCCAAGTTTAATAAGGAAGAAACATTGGGAGGACCAAGACACAAAAATTGACCCAGCCTGCTTCAGCATGAATGCTTGGTCATAGTCGGCGCTTCTGAAATCTCCTGATCTCTAAAATCCTGCTCACAAAATGAGGGGATATCTTGAAAAGATATTTAAGCAACTTAAAAAAAACCCCTCTGATTTTATTTCATTAAACAAGATAATCAGAAAAGCAAAAAAAAATTGGAAATCAGAAAGTCAAAGAAAGTTTTGTTGTGGAGTTTTTTAGCATTACCTCACATTGAATTACACACACACACACACACACACACACACACACACGTTGAGTCAAAAGACAAAATTTATTATCCTGATGCCTGTTCATAGCAACAGACACCCAGAAAAATCAGCAATTTCACACAGCACTGATCCATCCCTCATAGTCAAATTCAGAGAAACCAGGACTGTGAAAGACAAGAAACGTAACAATCCTCTGATGAACCGCCACCGACCAAGAAACCTTAACAATTATTTTGTGAACCTTTGAGAAAAGTCCACAATGAAGCACAAGACATGTCCTGTGACTTTTGACTGTTTATATATTTTCATAAAACCTAATGGAACAATTGATTTGGACATGTAGTGAGTAAAAAGTACAAAGTTGGACAACAAAACATCAGAAACACACTTTGTGTTGATGTAATAAAGTAATGAAGCTCAACATCCACTAAAAGTCAGGTGAAAGTAACAAAGTACAGCAAATATCGACAGCATCTCATTAGATATTCCTCTGAATTCATTATTTAAACCTGATTGTTTTGAAAGCTTAGGGGATTCGGCGGTTTTAGATGGACAGATTGACTTCGGCTCTGATGGAGGCGTTGTCGTTCTTTATCCACTTTGATTACGTGATGGTGTTGATAGTGAAAAAGCAATACGGCGACCCTCTGGTCGAGATGTAGAACATTATTTATCCTATTGATCCAGCACAGGAGATAACGGCTCAAAACCTGGACTGATCGAATGATTAAAGAAATGATTAAAGCAAGGTCCGTAAGGACACGCCGGTGCAAATTGTGTTTCTTAATCCCACAACAGCGGCACCGTAAATTGACTTTAAATTGCACTCAACACCAGGCTCCGTCACGTCCTTCCAGGACGTACAAACTACGACTCGTTTAAACTTCCTAGCCCGCGGCTGCTGATTGAACTGTTTGTCTTCTGTTTTTCTCTGCACTTCAGTCAAGTCTCAGATGTTCGGGGAATTCCTGTTGATGATGGCTCTCGCAAATTTATTCTAGACAGCTGCACCTCTGACAGCCCATCATTAGCTGCAAATCCTCGAGTGATGTGTCGTTCCCCCAAGAGCCAAACAGACTGCAGAATATTTAGAAATTACACAATGTAATTAAGGATTAACTTTGAACATTTGCATTACTTTGAATGAAGAAGAAGCTCAAACCAGGAGTTTTCTTTCCTTCTGTCCAGCGTTTGCTATCCATCAATGTCAAACACCGGCAAAGAGTCTCAGTAAATAAACAAGTATTTAAGAATTTATATATATATATATAATATATGTACAGTGTACAACTCTACAAGTGTGCATAAGCCCTAAGGGTGGCTAGTTACAGCACTGTCTTTGAAATAGTATAATGACAATATATAATTATTTATTAGTCCCTTTATTAGAATACAACCAGAAAATAGAGGGAATTTGGAGCTGGTACTTCGAAACAGTTTCTTTAAGCTATACTGTTAAGTATTTAGTATGTTCTTCCCTTACATAGAAGCAATAGCAGCATTATTGCAATGCCAATTTAACCTTTCTACAGTTTAAAGAAGATTGATCAGGGATTGACTTTTTGGAAAAGGCTAAAATATGCTAAAGCTTACAAAGATTGGGATTAAGATAAGTGGAAAAGAGGATTATGGAGCGAAAATCCAAATTTAAATGTCTAGTTGCCCATAATATGTTATATATGTTGTTATATACGTCTTACAGTATTGCAAAAACCAAAAAAAGTCTAATGGAGGACTAAGACTTACGCACATGATTGGATACCCACAGAATTGTCTCCTTTCCACTGGTTCCACTGGTGTGTTAGGTCATCTGGTGTCTCTAAACTGTCCCAGTTCTTTATTATGTTATTGGTTTTTACCAGTTTTTGTTAATAGACCTAACAGGAGCACTAATAATTAATGAGCCATTTAATAGTGCAGTCGTTTTAAGGTGGGCAGCACGGTGGCTCGGTGGGTAGCACCCTGCCTCACAGCAAGAAGGTCCCGGGTTCCTTTCTGTGTGGAGTCTGCATAGCCTCCCCATATCTGTGTGGGTTTACTCCGGGTACTCCAGTTTCCTCTTACAGTCCAAAGGCATGTGTGTTAGGTTAATTGGGGTCTCTAAAGTGTCCCTCCGGTGTGCAACTGTGTGTGTGACTGAGTGCGTGCCCAACAATGGATAGGGTTGTGCCCAGAGTTGCCGGGTGGGCACCGCAACCCCGTGTGGATCAAGCAGAAGATAATGGATGGATGGATGGATAGTTTTAAGGTTAAGGTCATGGTCACGTCCAATCTCTGGCACTGCTGCCACTTTTGGGTCCTTGAGCTTAATTTCCTAATTTATACTTACTGTATCAGTTGTATGGATATAACGGCATCCGTTTAATGCTATAAATACAAATCCTCTTAATTATCTCCGGTTCTGTAGCTGTTTAATTCACAGAATTATTGCAAGGTGTAAATATAGAACAAACAAATTTGGACATTTGAGTAACTAAGCATTTCTGATAATAACGCTAGAGAGAAGTGCAGAGAAAAAATGTCCAACAAAATGCGTCTAATTCAAATTATTATACGGATCATGTGAACATTAGCTGCCGTTTCATAGGAGGGGTTTCTTTCGCGTAGCACAAAGCTTTAAAAGAATGTACAGATTTTACAGGATGGATTATGAAATGAACTGTGGTCAGAGTGAGCCGAGCCAAGCTGGAGATTCACTTTTCATCACAACTTTAAATTGCATTTGAAAGTACCTCTGCAGGCCTCAAGTCTGGCGAGCACACTCTGGCAAAAAAGAGACCATTAGCATGGGGACCAGGGGAATGAGAACGTATTAGAGTGGTCTCCTGAGACACCGGCTCTCAGGTCCAAGGGCCTTAAAGAGACATAGCAGTGGAATAATGATGAGGAAAACCCCCAGAAATCTAGCACTAAGTAGCACTCACGCGATACGGAACATTGCTTCTTAAAGTCCAGGCAGATGGAGGAGGAAACGGCGCCTCGTCAGCTTCAGTAAAGAGTTGTAATTACCAAACAACTGCAGACATTGCAACAAGGAAGCAGTTTGGGTTTTTGATAAAAGTCGGTTTTGTTGCGACAGAACCCTTTTTTAGACCAAGAGCCAGAAATGAGACCCTTATTAAAGAGTGAGAAAATTATGAGAAAATAAATTAATCAAGACTAAAAAGGCAGTGCTGACCTTCTCAGTTTGTTGCCATTATGATCCTCACAAGGAAACCCAAGCAGAGCTTGGAACATGCAGATCAGGTGCAGCTTTACTGCAATCAGTGGAGTCCTGATTAGGTTCTAGATCCTCCCCTTCGACCACGGAAGGGGTAAAACAGAACGCTTTGCTGGTGCTTTTATGGCCACAATGGACGTTAGTGTCCCAAATCTTTATTCAGTGTTATTTAAGGGTGGTTAAGGAGGTTAGAATAATTACCCTGTGGATACTCCCACATTCTAAAGGCATGTCATGGGTTAATTGGTGACTGTAAATTGTCCCAGACTCTAGTAATGATGGAATCTCGCTCCTGTTATCAACAGCCACTGATGCAGTGTTAAAGAAATTCGTCTTTCACTCATTTATTCTTCAACAACACTGAAAACCAGTATAACGTTTAATGACCGTCAAATCAACGTCTGCTTGCTTTAACATTTAAAGTCTTAGCTGTAAATCGGAAATAAAAATCGGTCGCTTAATTCTGGACAGCAAGCACAAAGTATAGCGCCTCCCAGCCTACGATGTTAGAGTATATTGTTACTGTACTAAACTCAGAACGTAACAACTCGCCCAACCACCGGCGCGCTCGCACCCTTACGCACACCTTTAGGGATAGTGGGTTACGTCTGGGGGCTTTTAGTGCCAATGGACACGTAAAGGGGGAACCCCCGAGGTATTTAGTATTTTTAGGGGCACTTTAAGGGTCTCCTGTCCCATACTCGTGCGTTTCTCGCACGAATGAGCTCACGCTTCTCCGTCATCGGCACTTAACGAGCATCACTCCAGCCGGCTGTCCGTCCTGAATGGAACGCGCCGCAGCTTGGCTTACTCGCGCCACACACGTGCCCGAGCTCACGCTCGTCCCCTGGCGCTTCGGCGCCCTCTTGCGATCAGTTCATCTGCTCTTAATCCCGTTTTAGTTTTTCTATATTATTTCTCCATTATTATTATATGTCGTGGGATATGTCTATCCCGAATCCTTGGGTCCTACCCACAACACCACCACACCTCGTAACAGGTTTTCCACCAGATTTTGGAATGAAGGCGAGTTGACAATAAGTGCTGATTCATTTTTGGCTTTCCTGGGCATTATTAAGACGTCTGATTACGCCGAGTTCAGATAAATTCTCAATCAAAGTTGGACAGAAGTTTATGAACTGCCTTGTTAAGAGTGGAAAACAATAAATTAAATAAATCTGGTATTTTACTGAAACGGTTTGCCTGTAGAGAACCCCGAAGTGTACAATTTATATTATGAGTAAGTTTTACTAAAATAGCAGAGCTCATCATTAGAAGGGGTGTCCACGAACTTCTGTCTGTATAGTAGTATTGTGGAAGTGTCTCCAAGCCCAGTCATAAACTGAACAAACCTAGAACAACAGGGGCAAGGAGAAACTGACCAAAATTTATGAGGAAGAAACCACAGGAGGACCAAGACTCAAAAAGTAGGAGCAAACTTGAATATATGGAGGAGCAGCAGAAAATGGCAGCAAACTAGATGTTTGTAAAATGGTGTCTATAAGCAGTGGGATATCCAAAATGGTGGCACAGGCTGAGAACGAACTAAGGCTAGGATCTTCGGTTAGAGCTCCAAACTTACATAAAAGAAAAACCTGTTTGTTTACCGTCTTTACTGTTTACTAATTCTGCTTACTAACATCTACAACTATGAACTTAAGCATCTTTAGTCTTAAATTAGAGCTTGACTCTTACATTTCTTTTCACCAAACACACATAAAGCTAAACCCACTTCTGCCTGTGCCTTCTAACTTCATGTCACTGAACCAGATTTTGATGTTTGCCTCACATAAATGTACTTTAGATTACCAATCATGTTCTGTGAAACGTAAACACCTAGATCAGGAATGGCGGCTCAATCTGTGCACCTCTAGTGGCTTCTAGATGCCAAGAGGTCAAACTGCAGGCACCTTACAAAATATATTCATTAAGAATGTTATTTATATGGATGTTGGAGACCACAAAATACATTTAATAATTTGTGTAATTGCTACACAATACAGGAACCGTTTTCCTGTCTTTTCATCCCGAAATATTGTGAATCGAACTTAGTAGCGTCGCGTCCAGAAAGGACGTCATTTGAACTGTTTTCTTTATTTTTCTCCAGCAGTTTTCTGACACTTTGGCAACTGATTCCTAAATTGGCAATGACACCTGCAATCATCAGTGCTTTCTGTCAACTCCTGCGACCGTCATTTATTTACCGATGATATCAGGAGAACCTGAGCAAAACATCTGTTTGTTCTGCATCAGCAAAATTTCAACTGTCATCAAAAAGTGAAAAGAAGAGAAACGTACACCAACTAGCCTAAACATTAAAACCCGAATTAATAATTAAATAGAAAGATTTTTTTGGTTACAGCAGCACGTTAGGCTCAGGGATACATACAGTACATGTGAGAAGGGAAGGGAACAGTTTGTTCTCGTACTGGACGTGTTAGGTGTCGGAGAAATGTTCCAAACATCATTAAATATAACAGATTTTAAACCCAACAACATTTTTTTTGTTTGCCAAAAAAATTGACAAGTCAGGTTTAAACACAAAAAACAGGAGGAATTTTCCCCAATAGACTTTCTTTAGAATGGGTCCTGATTTAAAATAGATAGGTGGTAGGGTTCAGGTAGAGGGCACCTATTTTGGAGTTCTTGGGACTCATTTTGGAGAAATTAGTTGAGAATTATGTTTGTTCCAGGGTCTTTTATTGGTTTAAAATTGGCATTACTTGTAGGAAAGCTGCATGAAGCTGAAGTGACATAAGCTTACTACTCAAAAAACATGTTGTATTTCCTCCGTTGCATATATGACCAGTAAAGAATGGACTTCACTTTCAAAATCGATAGACACCAATAAGCTGTAAACTTTGATCAGATTGAGATCTGGGATTGTGGTTAGAAGCCAGGTCAACAACTGATTTCTGAACATTTTTTGCTTTTTATCTTGCTGAAAAGAGGCCACTGCTATTAGGGAAGGGTGAACTTGGTGCAGCAATTTTTTAACTAGGTGGTAAGTACATCACATGAAGGCCAGGACCTGAGGACCATTACCCAGAGTTTGATAAATGAATTAGTTTATTAATGCTAGAAAAGTCTTTATTTTTAGGAGGGGGTGAAGGTGAAACATGGCAGCGCTCTCTATTCTGCATAGCTGACGTTTTGAGGGAATGTTGAATGCTTTTTGTCACATGTCATTAGTCACTATGAGAAATGTTCAGGTAATGGACTGCTCTTTTTCTCCTCTTTCCCTCACTAGGCTCAGGAGAATTTATCTGTGATTGATGGTCGATCAGTCCCAAATATCTTGACAGAACTTTCCATTTCAGCTCAAAGAAACTGGTCATTTTTTTTTTCTTGTACAGAAAGTTCGGCCTGCTTTTTGTGTACCGCTGAGCCTGACAATAAAATGATGATTGATATTGCTTTGCGCTAGAAGCCAATTACAGGTTTCTTTTCACCTTAATGGAATGGATAATGCTGAGATGCAAAAAAAGCATGCTCTTATTTCATTAAAGGTTACTATGACAACCACATGCTTGGGTAGGAGAAAAACTTGTTTATTTATCAAACTGTCACAAGTGGGGCATTGCTGGTATCGATTAGAGGGGGATCTATTGCTGAATGGGAAATTACCGTATCAGTTTCTGACCAAGACAAAAAGACAAGCTAAATTATTTTTTTGGATAGCACACTAACATTTTAAATACAGTATTTACACTGTTATTCAGATCGTATCAGGTACTGCAATGCTCATTGTCCTGAAAAAGAGTTAATCTTTTTTTTTATACCCACCACTGAGCTTTGGTATTTATATTAGAAGCAGAAAGCTGAATATCGATCAGCACCACTTTGTATCTGCAGAGGCTTCGGCTGCTGTAATAGCTATGTTCTGCCTGGCTGTGTCCCATCAGCCCGTGGGAGAGGAGGCTCTCGGAATTTCTTCACTGGGACAATCATGACTGATTTCAGATTCCATACGCTGGCTAGAATTCATGAGTCAGAAGAATCGATCCATAAGCCAAGCTTAGGGGCGTGTTTTAAATTTGCTTGAAGGAGCTGAGGAAAAAACAACTACTCCAACGTTATAATTCTAATTTAACAGGTTTATAAAATCCTGATGTTTTGAATTTGAATAAGTCGAGGTTTATCAGCCTTAATTACAAATGGGGATTTGAATTTAAGCTTTAAAGTTGAGTAAAACAAAGTGAGTCAAGTAAATTAAACATCCTGGGCTCTTAATGAATTTACAGCTCGACTGAAGAGCAACTAGACTAAAGATCAGTTTTAGTACCATTAACAAAAAGGAAGTGAATGAGCTTCTAGCTGGTTTTAATTTTAAATATCAGTCAGAAATGTTACGGGAGAGTTATACAGCATCAGCAGTTCGTTGCTTCCATCAGCGTTACCACATTGGCATGCAGTTCTTATCGTAGCCATTCAGTTGTTGTGCCAGTGTCCCTCTATCCCACACCAATCATGAGGCATTAGTTGTTTGTGAACCCAGCTCAAAAGGATTCACTGTGACGTCCTGCAGCAGATGGACTTTAGTCAGTGGAACAAAATTGAAGGTGAACCCCATTAAATGGCTAACAAAGAGAATCTGCCCTCTAGCAAAGTAACCCTGGTGATGCTGCAGGGGAAATCCTGCAGCTTCTAAATTGGGTCGTGGAATTATTAACATCAGCTGATATTTCTTTAATCTAATTACATTACCTGAAAAAGTGACATCATACATGCTCAGATCCTTCCATCCTTTATCATTTTTTTTTTCTTAAGATGCTGTCATGGTTCTCCTGAAGAGAACCATGGAGGTGTCGTCCGTTAAGCGTGTGACCTTTGTTTAGAAAAAAAAGAGTAATTCCCCAGAATTCCCACAGGGTAGCGATGCTTGCCTACAGCCATCTCCAGGCTCTTTATCACACATTTTATTCCAAATGCCCGGCTTCCCCCAGGAGACGCCAGAATCAAATAAACCAGAGTCGGGGCGTCCTTGAAAACTGGGACGATTTTGTTTACATTCAACATAGCTTTCTTTGTCAGTCATCGTTTGGTTCTGATGAACCTGTTCTGCAGGGTAACATCCAAATACTTTTAATTTACTTAAATATGAGATTATTAGCCAAACTCTGATCACAGAAAACAGTTAACTGAAGCTTGAGTTGATGGCAGGACAGGAACCACTTTGGTTGTCACATGCTACCAGAGACCCAGCTCAGGTGACCCAAGGAAGCTAATGGCATGTTGGACCGCTTGGACTGCTCATGGTTTCTTTGGGGTAAGTCAAAACTTGACCTTCTAAACTGCCCCAGAACAAACCAAACTGAGAAGCAGCTGTGTGCTTAATTCATGAGTTGTAAATATTAATAACTTCTAAACGTCTTTAACTTTAGTATAATAACTTCTAATCAAGTTAATTCCTTTTCTACCTAATTTATTATGATATTTAGAAGAGACAGTTTGACCAGAAACAGAAGTAAACATTTATAAATTCACCGAATTCTAAATTCACTTTTCAGTGTAATATATCAATTAAAATCCTTCGGAAATTTTGTTTTTTGCATTGTTGTGTCGCTTCACATCCCAACTATGCTTCCTGTTACCCTAACATATTCCCACTGAGGTCTAGGGAATCACAGGTCACATGAGCAGCAGAAAACTGGATCATCTGGATCTTCTGATGGTCATGCGAAGATCAAAAGTAAGTTCTCTCTTATTTTTTCCTGTCTATTCGATGACATTGTGACTGAGAAAGACGTCCTCAACTTTTATCCTGTTATCGAAATTATTTATAGATGTTACTTGTTGATTGTAAAAATACCGATTTTTGTTATTTTAATAAATTATTAGAACGTGCTTGGTGTCATAATGCTGTCATAATTTTTCTGCATTTGCTAAATTCTGTGCTGAAAACCCAGTCGAAGAATGTGAAAAAGAATACTTATAAACGCGTGCGATGTTAGATTCAGTTTGAATCAGGTCAGATTTGTTTCAACAGCACTTTTTTCACAATATATCATTGTCTCAAAGCAGCTTTACAATTTTAGATAATCTTCTAATGTCTAGGGTGACAACGGCAAGGGAAAACTCCCTAAACGTCATAAGGAAGAAACCATGAACAGGTTTAAAAAGATTTAAAAAGAGACCTGACCTGATTGGGTGGCTTAGATGATAAATATAAGAATTAAATGAATTTATCTAGTCAAATACATGTGTAGTAATAGTAATAATAATTTTTTTTATGTAAAAAAAATAGAAATAGCAACAGTGGTGAGAGCTGAAGAAATGTTAACAGGGTCCAGAACCATTTTGCTTTTACGGTTCTCTAATCACAAAACGAACCGATGCCTGTCTGCGTGCCTCATGACTGCCTCCCCATCAGATGATCTTTTTCATGTCTTTGTAATTCCTGTGCCTTATTAGTATCACACAGCGATAACCTTCATTGTTGCGGTTCAAAAGCCGTTCTGGCAATCCAGCGTTTTCTAAAGCTCAACGTGCTGAACCTCATAATTATCTTCTTCATCCTCTCTGTTGAAATATAAAGCCATGCAAAAAAGTCCTACACAGATTCATTGTGCCTGTGCGAGCAGAGGATCAGAACGAGTTCGTACCTTCCGGCGTCGCTCAGGTAAGCCGCACGGCGGAGCGGCACGGTTCTTCGGTGACAATGATCCAGATCCAGATTTTAAGTGCACGTGGGAGATTTGCATTATTCATATCATCTTTTTACTCTATTTTCAGCACTTTTTGGAATCATTAACTAAGCAAACGTCTTGTCTGTGACGTGCCCGGGCCCCACGCTGCGCCCCGAGATCAGAAGTCAGAGCCTGAGCGCCGCCGTTTTGCTCCGCCACATTATGCATTCAAACACGGCCCCATTTTAATGGGCTCCCGGGGACTTTCTCCATTAGCATGACTTCTAGAGCTACTTTTTGTACAATGCGTTTCTAACCTTTGGTAGCCTGTTGAATAAGCATAAGATCATTTATAATACATATATGTTTGCATTCCTGATTTGTTTCTCCCGCAGATTTCGCTGTTCTGTTTCATCTTTGCTGTAGATCAAAGCTAATGCGCTAAAAACGCTCCCAAAAGTGTGTGGACGCTTCTACCAGTAAAGCCTAAAGAGGTTTAAACCGCCTTTAAACTTCAGGAGGAGGAGCTGTGGTGGCACAGCAGTGTCAGGTCGGGTGAGCAGAAGGTTCTCAGTTCAAATCCCAGCTTTGCAAAGCTCTCAATCTCCTGAACTCTTGTTCTAAGCACTTGAACCTCTGATGCTGAGAACAAATATGACTTGATCGTTGTGACAAATTTTAAATAAACTGTTATGATTTTGTATTCAAATGAAGGTTTTCAGTTCTAATCCATTTCTGTTCTTTTGTCAGTGTTGGGCCCTTATGCAAGACCCCTAAATTAACCCACCCTGATGGTAATAAAGGCCATGGCTTTACAGTAAGAGGCTTATAAAGGGTGTGATTCTTTAACATAATTGCATATAGATGCTCAAACTTGTTTTGCTTCTAGAAAAGATCCTGCTGCTTCCCCACACTGATCCTCTTAATATTAGGACAAAAAAAATAGATGCAGCTTTTTGGTTGGCTTTTCTTACTTTTTTGAAACTCAATTTGCTGCAGGTGCACGGTTTAAAGGAGCTACGGTGGACCTTTCATCATAATAATGAGCCACTTGATAGAAAAGCAGGTGCATGGCAACTCCCGCCGAAATGCTGAGGCAATAAAACTCGCTCCTCTGATACAGTGGAATATTAATGAAAAGAAAATAATACAGCTTGCATTTCATTCGGTGTGTATCCACACGGACAGAGATTACACAGCCGCTGCGGTGTGCGTTAAAAGGGAAAAAAAGAACAAAAACAAACCATCGTCACTAATCTGCATTTGCACTGAAAGTCACTTTTACTGAGCTCGTTATTGGGGATTCGGATTTTCTTTTGGAGCGCAGGATGAAGTAAAGACGTGAAGTAAAGACAGATACCTCCAGCTAGAACAAGGATTTATTACTAGCAGTATCATTTGCATGATTAGATGCAGCTCACGCTCGAGCCGCTCACTCGGATGATCAGGTCGTATCTTAAATCCACACTGAGGAGATAAAAAAGGGGGAAAATGCACAAAGCAGTAATCTCAATTCATGCAGCATGTGTCAGATTAGTTAGGATTTTGTACGTGAGAGTGGATGGAGGTACAACTCACAATAAATGATGTTAGTTGAGGAAAAAGCCACCACACTGCAAGGTACCCAGTGGATTGTGGGTTCAAATCTAGGGACTGCTGTTCGTCTGATGGGATCCTTTATATCTCTATCTTAAACAACTGAATTTGTGAAATGTTCTCTTTTATTTAAACCCTGGCAAGTTTAAATCAAATTGAGCATCATAAAGATGGGTGGGGTCTTTTGTAAAAATGTTTTCTTAAACTTTTGCAGGGGGCCAACTTACATACGAACAAAAAAAAACAATTTGGAGAATGCATATATTCGGGGATCAAGATCTAGCCAAAAAGGAGTAAGCAGAAAGTCAGATAGCACCACTTCTGAATAGGACCACAAAAGCGTCGACACCGTGAGATTTTATCCAACCAAAGATCTGGTCCCTAAAAAAAATGCTAGACACGAGATGAAGGGTTTAGGTGATTCTATAAATAGTTGATTCTCTGTTACTACAAGTGCATAAGCCATTATATGCATTACTGGAGTTGTATTGTGTATTGAAACACTATATCTTTTTATATTAAAAATATTTCTTTTTTATATACATTTTTGTTTAGGTTTAATTTTTTGGCATGCCAAACTATTCTCGCTGTTTCTGTTGCTAGAACGATGCCCAAATCTTCTGCCTTTTCATTTCCTTGCAATCCCACACATATTGTGGACAATTAACCTAAAGCATAAGTCATTGGACTGTGGGAGGAAGCCTGGAGTAACCTCCACACAGGCGTGTCTCTGAGGCCGGGTTAGAACCGTCGTGCCACCCGAAACATTGTGTAAAAAAGACATTATAATTCATCATACGTTTATTGGATAAAATACAAGCATTATTGTTTATTCTAAATACATTGAGAGCTATCATGGTTCTCGGCAAGTAAACATAATTATTGCACCTAAAAATGTAATTATCATCAGATTGTTGTGGATTTGCCAGGTCCACGTAATGTACAAGTTAGGCTTTATTTGGGTTTTTTCCATTAACCTGTGCTATTGTTTTGGGTATGGCAACCTTAGAATTTAAACTTCACTTTGTGGAAACTCTGGACTGCAGTTTACACTCAAGAAAATGAAGAATTTGAATTATTTAGTATCAACGTTTGACATCTTCTGTGAGATTATTTATTTGTTGCAAAGTAGAACCATATTGTCTTGCAGTTATCAGACCATGGCGGTCTAGTGGTTACAGGTACTGGACTATGGACCAGAAGGTCGAGGGTTCAAATCCAACCTCTACCACAGATAAGTCCCTGAGCAAGGTCCTTAACCCACAAGTACTTGAATTGTAAGACTGCATTAACTGTAAGACGCTCTGGATAAGGGCGTCTGCTAAATGACATAAATATAAATTAAGTGCATTTAAACACGCTCACTGTTTTCTTTTTTGGTGGGCTGTGTCCAAAACCACATAATGACTTGTGTGTGTAATGAAATGTGTGAGGGAGGACCCAATGATGTGGAAATGGGAAGAAC
>JAUZSU010059114.1:0-21002 GCA_034780255.1 Parotocinclus maculicauda | reverse complement strand
TATATATATACACATTAAGTTGTCAAATTATTAAAAGAGTTAATCATATTAATCACTTGTGTGTGTGTGTGTGTATATGTAAATTTGATCATACAGATAGAGCAATTGGACATTTATTTCTCACGTTGAACCCCAATGGTTTTAACATTAAAAGTGCTTTTTGCGACTGAGTTGCAAGTTATAATTTTAATTTAAATTCCTTCTTAGTGACGAACATCACACCACTGTGAAGCATGTAAACAAATCATAGCATGAATTATCCCAACATGTAGACTGTAGTTTCTACATGGTGAAAAAAATGACTGCTGTAATGCGTAGTTACAACTATCTGTCTGCACAGAACTCCACATCTCCCACAATTATAGTGAGCAGCCTGTTTCGCAGTGTCACCAAAAACTGACACACTGTCACAAAAAAACTTAATAAAATTAATAATGCTTAGATATTTGCTTTTGTATTGCAAAATAAACGTTTGAGGTGGGTAATGCTAAATATGTTTATTTTCACACATGCCACGAACAGCAATAACTGACAGATCAAGTGAATAACGTTAACACTAAGGCTCTGCAACGTTTTGCTGGGAAACCTTTGGTCTAGTCGTTAATACCAAGACACATGACACCAACCAAGACACATGACACCAACCTTGTCACTGTTACAGACCAAATACACTCCTTCAAGACAATGGTACTCCCTTAGCGGCAGTAGCCTCTTTCAGCAGGACAATGCCACACTGCAAACTTTTTTCAGGAATTCTTCAGGACCCAAGGAGGATTAGTCGCCTTTCTAGTTTTGATCCTCCCGAGGTTTCTTCCGTACAATGAGTTTTTGTCCCATTTTGACCAATCATGGTCATGATAAGGCACAGAACACATTAATTCATATTAAATCATTCATTACGCTCACTGGGTGGGCCACCAGTCCACGGCAGGGCCCCATAACTCCAACACCTGACTTTCGTATTGCAAAGCCAGGTTGTCCGGAACTGCTTCTCCTCAGCAGTAGGCTTATGTCCACAGGGTACTGAACCACTCCCCACCACCCAAAAACTATGCCTGATTAAGATGTCTTAGGTTTAAGCATAATAGGTTTAAGCATAATATTAAATAAATAGTTAGGGTTACAACCAACTATTGTGTGAGACATTTAAACAAATTGACAATGTGTAAAAATCCCTACAACGCATTTTTTGTTTTGATTTGAAACACTGACAGAATACATACAGTATATTCAATGGGGGTACAGGGGTCCGAGTACTGTGGGACTGTGGTGGCCTGGACTATGGACCAGAAAGTCCAGGGTTCAAATCCCACCTCTGCCACAGTTGGGTCCCAGAGCAAGGCCCTTAACCCACAATTGTTTGGATTGTAAGACTGTATTAATTGTAAGTCGCTCTTAATAAGGGGGTCTGCTAAATGCTGTAAATGAGTATGCAGACACAAAAAAAACTTACCAGGACCTCCTGAACCATCCATGTATGTACTAGTTAGTTAAACACATGAACTGATGTAACATTGCAAATGTTTATACTTATATATTTTATATTTATTTATACTAAATATATATTTATATTTAGTTGAGAGACAGGGGACCAAGCATGTCAACAAAGGACACTTTACAGGTCGCAATTATAAAAGAATAAATGAATAATACGGTTTCGCAAGTACTGGACTGTTTAAAACCATTCCTGCAGGCCTGTAAATCCTTTAAATATAATAAATTGGTCATGGTTTTGATACTTCTCTATCTACTGTCCTGTTTTGCCTTGGTATACAATAACATCCCTAGTTAAGCACTCATCCGTGCCATGCCACCGACAAACCTGTGCAGCAGTGTAAGCGCGGTTTAGCCGTGTTATTGTACTCACCCGTATCCTCTTCAGGCTGCTCACCTGAGCCACCGCTCCTTGGTTTCCTCCTAAAGGCGGTTCTCCTAAAATCGCCCATACTTTCCTTAGAGCTCTCCAACATTGAAAAGACTTCCAATCCCCGAGAAAGGAAAGTGACGTAATGCGCTTGGTAGTGTATATCAGCGCTTTGTGGCTTCCATTATGTCACAATTTTGATTTCAAAAATGAAAACAATCAAAACACGGATCCACAAGCGCACACTTCATCCGCTTACTACTGCGTTTAAGCTGCACTGTTATAAACCACGACCACATGCTTTAATACCCGCCCACTTTAGTGTAAATGACTACAATTGGTCCAAACAGCTTACCTTGGAAATCAGTGGCCATAAAAAGAAAATATTAAATAATCAACATTAACTTACAAAGCGATATTTATAACATCACATTTTAGTCATTTGGCAGACGCACTTATCCAGAGCTACTATATATAATGTACTATAATATATAATATATTCTCTAACTATTACCTAGTACACATATAATCTTTCTCTTCTCACTTTATTTTATTTTACCTATATACTTATACGTATAAAAAATAAAGTGAGAAGAGAAAGATTATATGTGTACTAGGAAATATGTTATTTTTTTACTGCATGTAATTTGATTTGCTCGTAATTTAATCATTATTATGCCCTTATTTAAAGAAACAGCATGTGGAAAATGTTATCTTGCATGCTGTTAAACTGTGTAGTGAAGTTTTGTAAGCTTATGTATAGAAATCAGCAACGTAAGTGTCCAAAATCATTTACTTTCATTAGTTTTTTTTCATGTGAATAGTGCTATAAAATGTTTTTAAAATGTGACGATTTAAGACACATAATTACATGCATCTCATGTCGTCTAGAGGGGAAAATGCAATGAGCAATGTTGGTGTTGGTGGTCAGAAAAAACAGACCATTTAGCATGTTATTGAAAACCACTGAATAATAGACTAGACTAGATTTAGACTACACAAAGAAGTAAATCTTTAAGTTTATTTCATGAACAAACATAAAATGTGATAATATTCATGAATAAGTACATACACACAAATTAGTATAATGAACTCATTATGTTCTCCTTTTAAAACTTTGCTTTCACCAGTAACAAGGCGGGTGATTGTACTATTCAAGTCTTGTCACTTCAATTCCCTTCAGACCAATGTGTTTGTGCACATCAACCACAACATTTCAACAACAACAGAAGACAATCATTTCATAGAGAACCAGTAAATGTCCTCCCATGTAAACTTAGAGATATGGTACCAGATGTAACAGGAAGACTGAAAGGCCTCAATAAAGCCATTGATATGACAGCCTCTTTTTTGAGAATAAACTCAGCTTAGTTCCACTTTCACAAATGTTAGTTACTTATTAATAGAGAAGTGCAGCTTTAATTCAGCACTAACACTTTTCTTAATTGGTTGCCAGGACATTCGTTTTTCTTAGTGTCTGCTGGTATATATAACAATAGACAAAAGACCTAAGACGCACTGTAGTGCACCGTCCAACATGTTTGTGCTTAAGTTATGGTTTTAGAGAGAGATGTCTGAGCGAGAGGTACGCAGAAAGATTGTGGAGCAACAGGATAGCCATAGTACCCATCTGGTGAAAACATTGTGTGAAATCAAAACATCAGGCACTCTGATCAGGCGGTCAGTAGCACTCAAATTCAATACTAGACTGAACAGTAAAATCAGAAGACATAGAAAAATTAAATAAAAAACACACGCACGCACACATACATAAATACATACATATAGCCATACCAGAATAAATTAAAATAACTCAAAACCCAACTTATCTCAGAATATTAAACTAAATATCAGATGCATACAGACATTTTCCTACATGTTGAGATCTACATTTACAATCACCTTTTTACTTCAATTGTCCTTATCTACACTGCTCACAAAAATTAGGGGATAGTTTATTATGGGATATTTCCTTTTGAAGTATCACCTAATTTTTGTGTGCAGTATACTTAATCTCACAATCAGCACTCTGATAAGTGACACTTTTTTTGGGTTGACAAGAAAGTTAGAGCATACAGCAACTGCCATATCTTTCTGTCCTTTTCTGGAGGCATTCTTCATATAGTACAATCCAGTACAATCGATTGCAGCACCCCACAAATAGTGATAAATAAATAGATCAATAAATAACTATTAAATAGGTAAGTCCAAGTATGAAGATAAAATATCTAGCTTCTTCCACTGTAGAGAGTATGAGAACAGTAGAGCACTCCAGTCCTGGCTCCCAAATGTGGGTTAGATCAGGGTGAGTCCGTCTGAGGTAACACTGAGAAGAGCACCTGGCTAGACTGAAAGGCATGTTGTCAGAGAAAGCTGAACCACAGGAAATGTAAGGAGGCATCAACAGGAGGTGCTAAGGGCCAGGCAGATAAGAAGAGTTTGCCAAACATCTGAATGGATCACAGGGGAGTCTAGAGCTGGTGTCTTCTAGCTGGTCTTCTCGAAGGGATTTCACAATATTAGAACTACATCATTAGGTGAAAGGGGAAAAAAGAGAATGTGTGTTATTGTTTGTAAATTAGTGTTAACTTTGACCGTCTTATGTAAAACTTTTGGTTTCTCATGTGCTTTGTTGATTTTCTAAATGAAATGGTAGTGACACACCCTTTGCAATAACAAATGTTATTATAGCAAACTTCTGCAAACATGTATGCATGTAAAAAAAAAAAACACATTTTCTGATGTTTCACTAGTGTTTCAAGGACTTTTTTTTTGTCGCATTTGACTCCATCGCTTCTGCCCCTTTTCCCTTTCCACAGCCTAATTTCAGGTGACTTCACCATGTATATATACACCTGTTTTAACTGTTCCATTTAAAGACTTGAGTTATGTTAATGATCCCCAAGGAACTCAGGTTGTGTTCCTCTGCTGTTGTCCAGGTTTGTTTTTGTACTTTTTTGTTTAGCCACTGCATGTTTATCCATTGTCTATTTCCATTTTTCCAGCTGGAGTAAATATACTGACAACACAGAAGTAAATGTAGCATAACGTAATAGCATCAATATATTTGTAAAAACTAATACTTCTATAAGTAACTTCCAAGAATGTTTGTCCCTGTGTGCAGTAGCTACGAGTAACAGAGTTTCTCTGTAGGGCAGGTTACCTGAGGTCTGTGTATGCTCTGATTCGCCTCATTTGTGGGGAGAGTGGCGGTACTGAGGAAGCAGGCTGCTGACAATCTACAAGAGACTGACAAATTAGACAGATATACAGGGGTGACAGTCAGAGTTAGTGACAAGCACATGCACACTAGGACACAAAAACACACAAATAACGACTTGTGAGTGAATGAAACGAGACACAAAGTTCACATTTAAGCCACATTCATGCAAACACATGGCTAATGTTAAAGCGTTCACAAATTTTTATGCATCACTGTGAGTGGGTCTAGAAATAAATGAATGAATCTTTCCTACGTTTAAGTTCTAAAGTGTAGATGAAAGAGTTCTCAGATGAGTAAAGGCCATTGTTTTGGAATGAAACCCTTCAAAGAGTCCACATTCTGTGTTTATGTATTGCTGCAAACACCCACTGATCACACTAATAGGTACAAGTCCTTATTTCTACATTCACTGTCTATTTCAGCAGTCCACCTATCACACAGATGCACTTTATAGTTCTATTATAGACTGTAGTCCATCTGTTTCTCTATAGGAGACATTCCATCTAATGGACATCACATGTATATATAATGAATTAAATTAACTGACAAACTGCATTAAACAAGGTGCCTTGCATGTACATTGAAATGTATTCATTTCAGAAATGTCTTTATTTGGAGCGGCTTATAAGTGAGACACATTTACAATCCTAGTAACTGAGAGATAATGACTCAACAGAGGAAAAGTGGCAGAAATAGACCTTCTGGTTCACACTGATGAAATTGCCAATTTGATGTATACCATTTCAAACATTAATAAAAACAACCTAAAATACTGAAAATAACATTTGTTAGCTGTCCCTGGCCTCTAATATTACACTAATCCTAAAGAAATGTAATGTTCTATGAATTATTGTGTCACTCTGTAACCTGTGCATTAAATATTTTTAATAAGAACTCTATAATAATTGACTTGTTTCCCCAGTTTTTTAGTTAGTTCTGTTATCCGAACATATTCCCATTCTGAAAACATATTACAAGTCACGTGTTCAATAGAATGTTTTATCATCTGGATATTCTGAAGACCATGGGATGATAAAAAAAAAGTCTTCTCTAATTTTTTCCTGTATGTTTGATGATATTGTAGCTTCAACTGAGAAGGTCAACTTCCTACTATTACTCATGTTACCGAACTTATTTCATGTTTTTTTGTTTATTGTAAAAATATATATTTTTTTGTGAATTATTAGAATGTGCTCAGTGCCCTACATGTATTTGCTAATTCTGTGCTGAAACCTCAGTCCTGGTGCTCATGTAAAGTAATGACCAATTTTGATTATAAACAGTTGAAAATATTAAAATATGTGTGTTGTTATATTAAGTGTTTTTAAGAGACACAACAAGCAAATGGCACTGATTCACTGGCATGACTCATAAACTTTGTTTTTCCCGCCACCACAGATCAGGTACTATTTTGGTGGTGGATCATTCTCAGCACGACAATGACACTACTGTTGCTACTGTGTAAGTGTATATCAGTGTTTTTACTATAAGAGGATAATCGAAAACTGTGGGAAAAAGCCCATATTAGGTGAAGTGTGACAACATGTTTAAAAATGAAACTGCACTTTCAGATACCCATGTCTCTATTTTAATTCTTGGAACCTGGGTGGGACCAATTATTGCAAAACAGATTTTAGCAGTTTATACTGGTGCAGATCTGAACATGTCTGAGAGCAAATTTGAAATGCAGAATGAGTCAGATAAGTTTGAGGAATCCTTTAAGTCCAAAAATAGTTTGCTTTATGCTCGACGATTATTAATCAAGGGATGCTTGAGGAGATGGTTAGACTGGTTCCACCAAAAATTTACAGGTTAGCATATTTCACTGAGTCATATAGTTTCAAATAGTTCAGAATAAGACAGATATATAATGTGCAATGACAAACACAAAACTCCTCAAATATCTTACTTATATAAGATTAGAATGAGCAAATCAAGTTTATATTTAAACTTATATATTTAGTCAAGCATCAATATCTGTGTGTACCCTACGTCAAGGCTGCAATTAATAATGCATATGGAACCATAAACGCCCATCAACTTCCCGCATCCCACATCCTCCAGGTAACCTGTTTTATTCCAGGGTTAAACAGATTTTATAAACCCAATTTTAAGGCTGACTGTTTAATCGGAAGTTTAAAAATAAAAAAAGCTGGGACGGTAAGGGAAAATATAAAAAACAGTGCACCTTACATGTAATTTGACTGTTATATTATTTCAGACAAAATTAACCCAATATATTTCATTTTTTGTCTGATCAACTTTCAACTGATCAACTCTCAAGCAATATATGGCTAGTAATGCGGCGAAAAACTAAATTTATTATGTGATTTAAAACAGGTGATAATAATGATTTAGTAGGAAAGCAGGATCCACAAAAGGATAAGTCTTTGAGGAGCAAGGGTTGGCAGAGGATCTTTAGTGGTGAACAAATGTGCCAAAAATTTATTAAAATCTTTACAAAATATTTTCCGTAAAGAGAGCCTGGACGGTATTTACATATTTCATTTCTAGCATTTTCAAGTTGTACATAATTCCCTAGGGATACCACTAACCAGAACCCTAGCTAAATGCTTTTTGGCCCCTGGCCCCCTTTCCATTAGTATAAATGATGTATACTATAAAACTGTGCATATTCTACAGCCTGTCATTACACAACTAATTGGTATGCTCCATTCCCATATGCTCTCTCTAAATAGCACAGATGGTTCTGATTGCACTTTTCAAATAGACCTGGAATCCTGATATAATCTCAGTTTAGTCTGCAAAATGGACATGCTTGTATTTGCATGTCAGAGAACACATACAGTCATATCAGCATAAGTGTTGCTATAGGTTTGAAAAGACATTGTGGGGATGCAACTGTTTCGTCGCTTCACAGATCCAGTGACCCTGGTTCGATCATAACCTCAGATTCTGCCTCTGTGGAGTTGACATGTCCTACCCCTGTTTGTGTGGGTTTACTCCGAGTAATCCAATTTCCTTCCACATTCCAAACACATACGTGGTAGGATAATTGGTGTTTCTGATGTGCCCTTATTGTGTTTGTATAAGTGTGTGAGTGCATTAGCCCTATAATGTATTGAAACTATGTGCCGCCAGCTATGTCTTTCCAGCGATCCTGAACAGGATTAAGCAGATAGGAAAATAGATAATCAAAAAGTTCTTACACTGGGTACTAAAATAATTAAAACAGGTTCTAAAGAATTGTTAGGGCCCCTGTGAGAGGTCCTTAGAACACCCCCATCACCCCCTTAATAAAATTCCACAGCATTTCTATGATAAACTAAGATAGCATTTAGTAATAGTAAAGTTCTGTACTAATGCTAGTCAGCCACTAGATGGAGGCAAAGTGTTATTTAACGATGTATATGATCAAGTACTATTGTTTGGTACTCATTCAATCATTCATTTTCTTATCTGCTAATCCTGGTCAGAGTTGCAGGAAACCAGCGGCACCGGTGGCACAGGGAACAATAGTAACTAAAAAGTGTATTGTCATTCACAATTGTGTTTACTGTGACTGTAGTGTGAAAATCATCACTGATATGAGTCTTTGGGAACCCTTGCGTGGGTTGGGAGCTTGGAAACATCCAGTTCCAGGGTGGCTCAGGATTTGGAAGTGCTCTACAAATTAAAGAACTCTGGTTTGAGCCCCACCTCTGGCTGGTTGAGGCTTGAATGTTGTAATGTCCAGTGAGAGGTCGTCTGAAAAAGGTCAGCAGATGAATGCTGGATTTTCCGTGTAGAACCAGGCTCTTGGCTTTCTATAAACAGTGGTAGTGTGGTGTGTTGCACCTCACCCAAGTGGAAAAATTTGCTTCTGTATATTTCGCTACACCTGCTAAAAACATTGACTTTAAATGTAGATATTCTCAAGTATGTATGTTTCAGTTTAATGTCTGGATGTGTAGTTTAAAATATGATTGCTTCAAACAAAATGACTTAGAAAATAGTATTTTTTTATTTACTCATTTATAAGGTGCAGTGAAACAGTAACTTACTTTCTGAGGGCTGCTCTTTATCTTGGGCACCTTTCCTACATGACCACGGTGCGACTGCTCATGATCAAACTCCAGGTCTTCTAAACGCTGTGTAAGAGCCAGTTTCTGCTGGATGGCCATGCGGAGCAGAGAGTTCAGTGTCTTCTTCTCATCCTCCGCAGCTGCCAGCTGCCTCTGCATCTCATCTAGCTGTGTAACATACTCATCACATCTGTGAAGAAATGTCAAATATTAAATAAGTACATACAAAAAATACCTTTGTTGAAATGATGGAGTGAAATGAAAGGTACCTGGTGGCAAACATAGCCCTTAGGGAGGAGAATGTGGCTGCGTCCTCTTTCAGAGCTTTTAGCTCATTTCTCAGCTTCGTCATTGTCTCTGTCACAATGGTCTTTTCATTCTCATACTTGCTCTTTAGGTTGGCCAAGGCAACCTCTGCTGTCTGGGAGAAACCACAAAAATTTAGTTAATGTCTTATCAAGAACTGATGTGGCATGGGTGTCATCAGACCCACTTTACTAGGGCACATGGGGCAACTGAATCTACATATGCATGGGCTCACCAAAATTGAACAATTAACCATTGAACATTGTTTTGTCTGGTTTGATGAGTCTCCACATATAATTTCTTATGGGCAACAAATTTCCTACACTGTAGTTCTTGTACCTACCTGTTTGTTTGCCTTAAGAACGAGCCGTAAAGTGGCTATTTGTTCTCTTTTGGTGCTTAAGAGGGACTTAAGCTTCAGGATCTCTTCCATGCAGGCCTCCTTGTCTTTGTCCAAGATGGGTGCCAGCTCTTGAGCAGCAGCCCTCTGTCTGGACAGTTGCAGTGAGCGATCAACAGCTTTCTGCAAGTGTTTGATCTGATCGCGAATAATGGCGTTCAGGTTGTAGATGTTCAAAGGCTCTTTCCGAAGATCTCCAGTTGCCTCTGGTATGGGTGAAGCAGATCGTGAGGCATTGTGAACTGGTGAGCCAAATGGGGATCTCGTTGGACTCTGTTGGATTACTGTCTCTATTCTACCTCCATCCATCAACGATTCTTTTAAAGGTGAGTCATTAGGGCTCCTGGAGGATTCTGATGAGCTGGCAGCAGCAAGACGTCGTGCAAGACGGGGTGACAGCAATATTCGTGGGTCATCAGTGCCCTTAATACTGCCGCTACGTGTGATGCGACTCTGGCGGTAATAGTCCAGCATGACACGATTAGGTGTCTCATTGTTGCACAGGCAGACATGGTGGTAAAGCTGGGCAAGCTCTTCACTGAAGGTGACCAGCTCATCCTGGGCAGCATTCAGGGTGCCTTGGCTCTCACTGGCCATAGACGACGCACATCGCAGCTCCGCCTCTAAGCTGGTGTTTCGTTCACGGATCTCACGACACTCCTTTTCCGATGATGTCACACGCTCATACAGTGCCTGGAGTTGTCCCTCACTTTGGCTGCGCTCTTCTGATTGGTTCTCCACAGACTGGTTATATTTTTCCTTCAAGACCTTAAGCTCAGCTTTCAGGTCAATGACCTCTGTGACAGCCACCTTATACTTACACTCCAGGATTTCAATCCCATTGATGTCCAGCTCGTACTCACGGCAGCCATTTATGAGCGTGTCCACCTTCTCTTTCTCCTCAGAATCCAGCTGCTTGTCACTACACAGGCTCTTCATAGCATTGATATGTTCTGTGAGGAAGTTCACCCGCTTGTGCTGCTCTGTTAAAGCTCCCTGTGTGTGCTGTAGCTGGGTCTGAGACTCCTGCAGGTTAATCAGTAGGGTTGCCTTTTCTCGCTCCACCTAGCAAGAGAAGGACACAAGCGAGATAAGGATTTTAAGCAAGCAAAGGTAATTGAGTAAGACCAAAAACATACACACTTTAACAATTCTACATCTGAATAAATTGTTAACAAGTGGTTGAAACCTTGAAGTGTGTGCATTATGTGGGAAGGCCAGTATGGAAATGTGTAGTGTTCAGAAAATGGATCTTTCTGGGGGAAAGGTTAGTGCAAATGATATGGCAAAAGGACATTTATCAACGGAATCTGCCAAAATTGAAACAACACATACAACATAACTCAATGCTATCCAAAACAAGAAGTGTACAATGAACTTATTTGCATATTATCACTTATTTAGAAATTTAATTTAACTAGTCAAGCAAATGCATATACTCATAACTGTACAGGAAAGCGCCAATTAACATACATTCAAACAACTGTTCACCTTAAAAACAGAGGTCATGACAATTATAACTAATTAAGCTATTAAAAGAAAATACAAATCTGTCTTTTAACATCTACTGTTGCAGACATAAACAGCTGGTCAAATAAGAAAAGGTTTGTAAGAAAATGTACTGTATTTTTACTCCCATAAACATTATTTATGCCATCCTTAGAAGGTTTGTTTACACATTTTTTAATTTAATTTTGGCTTAATTGTAGGCTTGGTTCATCATGACTATGGTCTTACTCAAAACCTGGAAAACCTATCTAGTAACTGTTTTTTTAAGTCTAGGTTTCTGAGGACATTTTGAGCTTGGTCCATCAGGAATGTGGTCTTAACAATGTGACAGTAGAACTGACCCTGAGTTCTACTCACTACTTAAAATAGACATCACCGGTACTCAAATCATGCAGTAAGAACAAAGAATTGCATAACAATGGTCACGTTAGTTAGACCTGCACTGGTGATATAGCACCACCAACCATGCAAGAATAATGACACTTATTTTTCTTGTCTAGTGTCTCTCTGGGACACACTCCTCTTATCAGAGGACAATGAAGTGCATGGAATACAGTTTCACTTGATTTAAATTATTGATCCATTAACGTGCATGTGTTTGATTTCCTTGACATGTATCATCCAGACTTAGCATATCCAACAGGAAGTGCTGCTTAATTGCTTTTTGATCACCCATTCAGCTGGAGGAGTGAAAACATCAATATTTGGAGAAGTTTCAATCACTCAGTGGAGGACAGCCAGGAAGATAAATATAAACTGTAAACAAATGATGCTGAATGGAGATCTGGACAGACAGTATAGATCTTCTAAATCAGCGCCAGTCTGACCAGCCATTACAAGTAAAGTAAAAGTGCATTAATATGAATATATATTGAATGCATTCAGGGTTCAATAAAGATTGACTGAATACCCAAGACAAGTAAACTGCGGTATGGGGACAGCAGCATAAAAAGTAACTTCCCGAGCAGGGGAAAGTCATGAGAGGGTGCACAGTGTGTTAACAGAACAATATAACTAAGGTCAGTTGACATGGATATTTAACCCCTTCTCATTAATGAAAAAATGCCTTATCCAAAACACACCAATGATATTATCTGTTTACAAATAGTGTCAAAGTAAGGCAAAGTAAAACAAAGCGAGTCTGCAGCTTCCTTTCCTCATGCAAAACTTAATGTTCATGGGTTGATTATGACCCGTCTGTATTTGAGATGTTCTGCAATGTTTGCAGGTAACCTCTTTAAAACACAAAAGTGCTTCTACTGTTGTCAGAATAACATCTTATGTAAACAGAAGATGCTCCAGTATAAAAAGTGCTATACAAAGAAATATGACTTGACATGACTTGAAATTTCTGGTCTCCTGACCAACTGGGCAAGTTGGAAAATAGTTAACGTTGAACCCTTGCATATAAAGGACTTCTTGTCAAAAGACCAAATATCTAACAATATTGTGTGGCATGACACACACATGACATAATGACATTATACGTGGAAAAAGTAATAAAATCCAGTATAGTAGATGGTTCCCCCAATGACTAACCTGTAAGAGCTGTTGTTTGAGCTTCTGGATCTCAGACAGGTTGAGTTCACTGAACAGATCAGACACAGGGTGCAATGCTTCTCCTTTCCTCCCACCAGGCCGGTGGTATTCACCGTTCATCTTTAGCGCATGGCCATTACACCCATTACACTTGTTACTGTCCTCATTATTGGGACTGGATTCAGAGGCAGAGGTGCCGTTGTTGGTCGACTCCTCTGCAAACTTGAAACCCTCCACAACAGAGAAGGATATTTGAGTGTTGGATGTATACACACTGTCATTAAGGCTAATGTGGTGGGCCAACTCCTTCCTCAGACAGTTCTTCTGCTCCCTTTCACTCTTCAGAGAATCTAGTGCCTCCTCTAACTGGCCCTCAGATATGTCCTTCAAACGCAAAGCATCTTCCAGTTGGCTGTTCAAAAGAACAGTCTCCTCTGCTAGTACTTTGATTTCATGCTTCAAGCCCTCATACTCCACCTGTGGATAGAAGGAGAGTTAATAAAGCTGTAAAAATACATATTTAAATATTGAACACTAAAAACTAAATTGTTTGCAGTCATTAAATTGACATCAATATATCTGACATCACGTGGCTCTGAAGTTTTGGACCCAGATTTTGTTGCAATTGGTAAAAAATATTTCTCAAGATAAACAAGCCACATTAGTGGTGTGCATCCAAAACGTAAGCAGATTCTGTCTAGCAGCAGGTAATGTGTTGTTTAATAAGTAGACCTCCACAAACTGTATAAATTGATGTTATGTGACATGCTAAATCATTTGTGTTTCTGTATGTTCTGTATGGCCACAGCAGCAAATTTATTTTACAGATATCGCAGAAGACTATTGTTTCGATAGAGAATTATTGGCACCCAGGTACATTGTCAAATGTACCAAATTCAGCGTGTAAATATGCACACAGTTCTGGAGTATATAGCTCTTTCCTATGAACTGAATTTGTGATCAAATTACAACTTTTAGCTTTAAGGGATGATGGTGTGTTTGTGTTAGTGACTGGAAGTGCATATGTTAGTGAGTACTTATGTGCAAACCTGATTCTGCTTTAGTGTAGACACAAGTTTCTGCAGTGTAATGTTTTCTTCCTCCAGCTCGGTGTAATCCTGCAGCAGCCTGGCTTCCCTGAACTTATACTCCTTGATCTCTTCTCTCATCCTGCTCTTATGTTGCTCCAGCATCTTGTTACTCTGCAACAAACATGAAGAGATGGAAGAAAACAATCACGGACAGAGAAAAAAAGGGAGTCGTGTTGACCAGTCTCCTGGACAGAAACCAGGTTAAGGAAAACAGCATCTGTTCTGGTAATGATGATAATAATAATAGCTTGCTGATCTTGGCCCAAGAGTCTCTCAACCATCAGAATGAGAATAAAACAGTGGTTCCTAAATCCTTCATGCACAAAAATGTTAAATTTTGATGTACTGTTGTTTCTAGGCGGAAATAAGCTTCGCAGGGAACAAACATAACATTTGTGCAAAATGTTATGAATATAAAGTTAAATAAAGCAGAAGAGGAAGGCAACAGTAATACGGCAACATAAACTTTGGTCAAACTCATCCCAATGGCATTTAAGAATTCATTTAATTTCCATCACTTCCATTTTACAACACATTATGTAATATAGCTGCACAACATGTTTAATTTGACTTCAGTATTGGGCATCCAAATGCCAACACCACAACACAATAAGCATTCTGGTTCTTGTGAAATCATAACATTGACATAAAACCATAGCACATCAGAGTTTCACTCATAAATGTTAGTACACTACAACCAAACCTTGTCCTGGACACACCCTGAGACACCATAAGTGGCTTCAGCTATTTCAGCAACACCTATTATTAAGAGTAGAATACAATACAATACAAGTACACTGCTCTAGAAAAATCCAACATCCTACTTTCAAAGTAGCAATAATATGGTATGCCACATTTGACAAATTTATTTTCGTTAGAGCTGAAATGTATTTTATACATTGTGAAGCAGAGACATCTAGGAAACATTTAGCTGCAAAGCGGTAAGCCACAAAAGCTTACAGGATGAGACAAATGAGTGTTGAAACATCATAATATCTTCTGAAATATCTTCTGGTAATGCTAGAAGCAACATAATTACAAGAGCTTTTCATCATGGATTGGGTTTCCATGGCAGAGTACCTGACTGTGAGTAAGGTCTCATCACCCCAGGTCAATGCTCAAAATCACTCAATCATGTTCATGATCTAAAATTACCCACAAGATCTAACACTGCTACAGCAGAAAACATGGACCTGGCCTATTCCAATGCCCATGCTACTGGCCATATGGTGTATATTTCAATGGATATTGATATCACACAAATGACATGCTGAGCCCTAATGGTTTAACAACAGTGGCGGCTCAGTGTTATGGCTCTGGACTGCTAAATAGAAAGCTAAGAGTTCAAATCAAGGCTCAGTTAAAGTACTGCAGTATACTCATACCACTTTACCACATATTCACTCTCCATATGCGCTTAATCGAATTCAGTTCAAGGTCAAAAATAGACCGGCGGCCTATCTTATAGCACAGGACATAGGGCTGGAAGGAGTATCCCACACAAACCTCACACAGACAAGGGCTGAACTTCACCTGGTCTCCGGTACAGTTATGTGACAGCACTAACCACTATGCTGCCCTAACCTGCAACAGTTTTGCAACTCATTTTCAAGTCACTTTGTAATAGGGTGTCTGCCAAATAGTTTAATGTTACAGCTATAAATGTATAATGTTTTGCAATTCTCCCTTTATGAAATGTAGTCCTTCAAAAACAAATTACATATTCTTATTATTTATTGATATAGAATAAAAGTGTAATTTGGTGAAGTAAGGGTGAAACGGTGGAACAAATGGTTGTTGTCGTAGCTGCACAGTTCCAGATAACTGCTTATATGACCTTGATTTAGATCAATGTGGAGTCTGCATGTCCTCTGCATGTCTGCATGGGTTTACTCCAGGTACCTTCCAAAAAACATACATTTTAATCAGTTATTCTAAATTGCCCCAGTGTGAATGTGTTTGGTTTGTATCGATCTAACCTTCTACTGTATAGATGCTGTTGTGACGATAAATAAATTCAAATATATCCCATTCCATTAACAAAATGATCTTAAATCATAGTCTAAAAACATAATATTGTCAGAAAATGCAATATGATTTGACCTGGGTTTAAACTCTAGACCCTGGACCACATTCTACCCATCCATTCTCCAGACAGAGTCTTCCAGGGTAAAATGGAATGCTTTTTAATCATTTGAAATCATAGGTCATAAAATAATCTTATTAGGATTTCCAGTTATACATTTTAAATCAATATCTGAGTGATTTCCACTCCCCAGGAAGTCAGCTGTCGGACACTGTGTCGCTACTCACAAACAAATTGCTGACTAATGCAACAAGCAGCATGAGATCCTAGTCCCGAGAGATAGTTCTAATACACATGCACACACAAATGATAAACCAGACATCAGCAGGAGAAGTTTGGCCAATTCTTATAGAGACACAGAGACTAACTAGAACAGCACATGTGCATTTAACGTTTAAAAACTCTAGTGTAGACGTAACGTTAGCTTGGCTCAGCTCAGTGGATATCTCTGTTATCTATTGTACACTACAAACTCACAAATAATTACACTTACATTTACTTTTAGTCTCATTTAGCATTAAGTATTTAGACACAGGTATGTAGCCACAGCGTCTAATTAGGGTATGCTGCAATTTTGACCACATCACATGCTAACAGGTAAACAAAATCACAGACAGCCTTCAAGACTGGCCAAGATTATCATATTTAGAATTGGCTGATCCAATGTATTTTTTTGTATTTATTGAGTTTGTTGCATAAAATCAGGATCTCCCTTTTGATATGCTTTACTGTGTGCATGTTGTGTTGAATAGATTCACTCAGTTAATGTAAAACCCAAATTTACAGATTTCCATATTAAAATCTTTACCTTCACATTACACCCTGAAAATATTCATAAGTCTTGCTTTTTTCAGCTGTATTTACAGATTGAAGTCATCAACATTAAACAAATTTAAAAATCTAACTAAAAACATTTGTATGAATGGCAGGGTTCCAATAAAAAATTAATTCCTCTTCATATACAACAATGCTGTTCATCATGTTGCAAATGTACAACCCAGAATGCTATTGGAAAAAACCCCAAAACGTTTTATGGATGCATAAGAATGAAACAGAATTTAATTATTGGGCAGCATTATACCTGGAGAAAAAAAAGACTGCACTCCAGCACAAGAACTTTGTCTGAACATGGTTGTGGTAGTTTGGGCCTGTTCTGATGCATCTAAGCCATGCCGGCTTGTCATAATTTCTGGAGCAACGAATTCCCAATTACACCAGCAATTCTAAGAGGAAATTTCAGGACATCCGTCTGTGAACCAAGTCAATAGAATGTGGGTCATGCAGAAACAAAGTGACCTGAAGCACACTAGTCATTTGACCAGGGAATGTTAAAGAGGAAAGTTTCAGAATGTCCAAATTCCTTTTGTAAGTCATATTCATGGAAAACTATGGAAAACTCTAAAGGTTCACAAACATAGGCACCACTGTACATATAGCCAGTGGGAGCTAATCTAACCAGTTAATGAAATTATTATAAGCAGTATGATAAAAGCAGTTATTTTTATAAGCCTGTTTTGGTTTTCAGTCTAGCATTTCTCACTTACATGAGGTCAATGTTTTTTAAGTCTAAAAAAAGTTTCAGTTGTTAAAATTACTCAATGTAAAGGTTTTCCTCATTAGATTAGTCACATTTAGTCTAAATTGATCTGTGGTACATTTTTAGTTTCAGATTATGGCAGAAGAGGCCAGTCAGGAAATTATCCTCTTTTAAACAGCAACCCTTTTCAGCACTGCAATGGACAGGCATCTGGTTTCTCGGGGGATAGGCCAGAGATTCCTTGACACAGGCCAGAAAAACATCAAATTTAGGGAAACATTAAGCCACTAGAATAAAAAATGTTCAATATTTATTTAAAAATTAAATCTAATGTTCAAAGAACAGACCAATGTACAATGTGAAGAAAATGCTTTTTATTCTGTTTTAAATAAATATAATTTAGTTAACATCAAGAATCATTAGAATCATTAAGCCCTGCAGCGCATCTACATGTCTAAGTGCAATAGGTTCCTGTGTTTGGCTGATTAGTTATATCTATACATACACATATGATACATGTGTATCATGTCTTTTGCAGACATCAGGACATTCCCTTATTCCCAGCTCAGTAATGGATTTGCTCTCCACAATAGGTGACAGTCTCTGACCCTGATATCACCCCTGGCCTCTGATGACTGCTGACATGGCCACAATAACACACACATGCTTGCAGTCTGGATGACCCCAGGAAAAATCTAAAACTAGTTCTCTGAACTAACAGATTTACTAAACACTTCATGTTTTCTATATACATTTCTATCTACATTTACAAAATTCCATACTTAAAAATATCATGACATTTTAGTATTTGAAACAAAAATATATTATTTAGCCTCAACATCAGAATTAAAGTAAGAAAACAGACCATTTTAAATTTGAAAACATAACTGGGCCAAAAAAGTTGATAGTTAAGTTAAAACAGCTCTGACATACCCTATTTTTTTATTGTCAAAATAGCAATTTTTTGTTATAGATAAGAAGTGTTATGTCTAGAGAAAGGAAATGCATTCCAGGATAAGAACCTTATATCATCTGTGGTCTCAACATGGTTGCAGTAGTATCATAGTTTGGGCTGTTTTGCTGCATCTGGGTCGGGACAATTGAGGAAGCAAATTTATTCAAAATTATAGTCAAAAAAGAATTATTTCACAATGGCTAGTTAACATTTCTAAACTTAATCCAACAGATATATTGTGGAAGGACTGATTGATTAGCAGAAAATATTATTTGCAGTTTTTGCTGCACAAGGGGGTCACAGCAGATTCTGAAAGAAAAAGTTCACATACTTTTGCCACTCAGAGATGAGAAATATTGCATTTTGTTCCTTATTAAATAAGTATAGTTGACTCATTTATTATACTGGGTTCTCTGTAACTACTTGAAGAGTGCACAAACCTTTAAAACACCACTGTATACAGGTATACATCACTTGATGTAGACAACACATTCTGTAAAGTTGAGTATCATGAGATCCTGATGTTGTACAAATAGTAGTTTATTTAAAAAAATTGAAAATCGAATGTAATTTTTTGACTAGTGTATTGAAACCAAAAAATTGGTCGATAATATAATTATTGTCATGACCATGACTTTTCCTCACTCTATGTCCCAGCATTCAATACTCCATGTTACTCCAGCATCACACTCCTGATTTCTCTCATTTAGCATGGAAAACTGCCCAAGATTATCACACTGCTTATCGTTTGCCTGGGGAAAAATCAAAATCCAAAATTCAGTAAAGAGAAAAGTTCCTGCTGAGTGTATATTTATGTGGATTATTTGAGTCCAATCGTAAAGTTGTAAACCGGACCATCATCAAACAGGGATATATATATTGGTAATCACAAAAAAACGTTGCTCTTGTGATAACTATAATATGGAGAATGATTCATGTAGCAGTTTCAAGCTGGATGGTGAACTTACCTCTCGCAGTTCCTGGATCAGTATGTTAATGCGCTCGTTCTCAGCCTGTGCATTGGAAGCTACTGAGCGGCTCAGATTGAGGTCCGTCTGTAACTCCAGCAGGCGGCTCATGTAATATGCCTCCTTTGAGGCAGATTCCTTCAGCAGTGTCTCCTCATTTGTCTCACCATCCTCTGCCACCTTACGCTGGTTAGAATATGCCTGGCCAAATGCCTGCAGAGAAGTAAGAGGCAGAGATTGGTTAGGAAAGCTGAGACTACAAAACAAATGGCAAACATAAAACGAATTGTTTTGTTTTTTATTAGAATCCTATATTAATTCCTGTTACAAGAAACAAGAACAATTATTGCCATTAGTCTCATCACCTGCAGACGAGAGAGGTTCACCTGAAGGTAAATGAGCTAGTATTTCACCTTCTTGCTCTGATCAATAGTAGCAGTGTTCCAATTCTCCTGACACAGATTTTCACACTGATCAGAACTGGCATGCCATGATTAAAGCATTCTGCCTTGATTGGAGGACGACAGCAACTATCAAAAGGCAAGCAGATCAAGTGATCCTGCAGACTAGAAGTCTGCATCAAGGTCTGTCAGCAAGATACTGAGAACTAGTGTTTAATTCATGTATGGAAAGGTTATGTCCATGAGATGGGACGCAGGAAAAGTTAAGACTGTACATACTTTTGATATTGTGAAATATTTAACTTTAACTTATACTTTTTTGTTTACTGTGGCTTTTGTAGTATTGTGGTATTAATGTTTCTTCAGGATAATATTTCACCACGTTGAAGTTGTTAAATCCTAAAAATAAGAAACCATGATAGCCTCTTGTATATCAGGAAAATCAATCAATAGTTGGGAACTGTGGAAGGACAGATATTATATGAAGGGCAAAACAAAATCAATACTAGTACAGAAGCAGCTCCAGGTGTTGAAAATAGAGAATGACATAGAGAAGACTGCATAAGTCATAGGCTGCACAATCTTCCATTAGCACTAATACTGACAATTCATGACTATCAGCACAGTTAAGAATAACATACTGTGTACAGTCGAAAACTGTACAACAACTCTAAATATATTGCAATACATTATGGCATTGTTTTTTTGCTGTATTCATTTTACAAAGCATGCAAGTGTAGTAAAAATCTTACTGATATCTTATTTAGTACGGAACATATGAATACATAAAGTGTTTTGGCAACACTAATTAACATCATTACATCATGTTTCAGTCTGCAAATTTAGGCCATGCAATTCTTGATTACGAAGTCCATAATGCAGCCTGGATCACGTGACAAGGCAAGCAGGCCAATTCACAGAAGCTCACTACAGGGACTAGAATTCCCATAATGCCCCAGCAACATGCCAAATGGCTTTCGATCAAATCCAGTTTCATTAGGTTTTTCGTATGGGGTAATGGACATCTGCTAATATTTCAAATGAAGGCAATGTAATATTTTTGGCTAGCCACTTATATTCGCAAACCTCACAAAGTAT
>JAUZSU010059003.1:0-21012 GCA_034780255.1 Parotocinclus maculicauda | reverse complement strand
GGGGTTACCCGCCCATACCAGTCCATCGGCACTAAAAGCCCCCGGAGCTTTACCACTATCTCTAGGGAACGCGGAAGCGTGCACGGGCGCCGGTGGTCAGACACGCGAACCTAACGGCGATGGAATCCTGTTGGAATAACGATGACCTGGCCCCAAACAGCACTAAAACCACACCTTTATAGGACGTGAAGCAGCTGATTGGGATCAGGACATAATTAAGATAGTGAATATTGTGGATACACTTCTGTCTCTTGGCTTAGTTTAGTTTCTATCAGATGTTTTTCTCTAAAGCTTTGTAAAGTTTATGCTTGTTGATTTACTTATATTCTTATTCAGAGCAGCATTTGTTAATGAATTAGCGCAACAGAGTGGCACAGCCATTAGCGCCGTTCCCTCAGCGGTTCCAGAGACATTGGTTTGAGTAGTGGCCTGTCTGCAGTCTGTGTGGAATTTGCATGCTCTTTTTATTTGTTGTATTTGTTTGGGTTTCCTTTGATAACTCTAGGTCTTTAAAGCATTCCAGTGTGAGTATGTGGTAACATGTGCCATACGATGTGCTGGCACATTGAGTTGGGCCACACTTTGGCCCCTGAGCTGAGGGTAGACCTTGTTTACCATGACTCTGAATTGGAATAAGTGGAAATATGAAGAAAAAATAAAGAATAGATGATAGTGCATTTATAACCACTGTTACATCCATGATTGTCCCGGTCAGAATCATGGGGTGGGGGGTCACAGAGTACAGCTGAAGGACATATGGGGAGCTTGTTCATTTCCCCTTACTGAACAGTTTGTAGTAGTTTCACCATGAGGCACCAGGACACTAAAGCAGCAATTTCTCATCTCTTACCAAAGTTCCTGACTCTGAAGACCTGAGTTGGTATGCGGGTGTGTAGCTCAGGACCAAAGAACCAGGATAAGCATTAAGCAATGTATATTCTGCTTACTCTTTATTTAAGTTTTATTGATCACTGCAATTGGTGGTTCTACAATTACAAACTGTAATCCATCTGTTGAAGATGTTTCAACTGTCTGGTCTCCCCTGCCTCAGGCATGGCCCAGCATCGGCCAGCATCTTAAACCACTGTTCCACCCAACTACCATTAACATACTGTACAAACAACAAGTCCTATTTTATCAGGTTATCTGTATCAGTGTGAGCTTTTTTCCTGCTCCTGGCGGCACTGCTCTTGAGCTTTTAAAGTGTGTTTCTTGCGGGGAATGGGTTAAAACAAGGAAAGTGGATGCTAGGATCAATCACAGAGCTTCTGTTTATAATTGGGAAAAATCCAGACAGGATTTCAGTTTAAATAAGGTTGATCGATCAGCACACAGACATAGCACATAATGATTCCTCTATACACAGAATAAAATGCAGCAGTATGTACTTTAAATTACTTTATTAGGAGTGGTGTATGTTAGCTATATAGCAATACATAGATGGATGGCTGGCTGGATGGAAGGAATGCATAGATCCTGCCTTGTCACTAATTTCTCTTAATGGAGTGAGATATGCAGCAGTCTTCTTCTGTTTCTGTTCATTCTGTGCAACGCAGCCTGTTGTACTGCAGAATTCCACATTTACTCAATGTAGATTTTAGTAACAGTAATGGACCAAAGTTTTGGAATGTCAATTGCTGTTTATCTTGTTTACGATGACACATGAACAGTCATATATTGCAAAGTAAAACGCTGCCACCCTACCTAAAATAAAATATTAACATCATAACATTCATAACACACCAAGGTTTTTGCACAGAAAAACTACATTTGGATGTCTTCAATGCAAAAAATTTCAAAATTACTGTTTCTTTTTACAATTTCAGCAGTTTCTTTGTTTTTCTATGGACCTTGATCCATCCTTGTTCACTTCTATCCTTTTTCACTATGTCCTCTTTCTATATTTTCCCACTCTTATAAGTATGGAGCAACTAGATATAAACCTGTTTATTTGCATACCCAATATTTCTACTCCAAATGCATTAGCTACAGCTATTTAATATGAGACTGTGGTGGCCTAGCGGTTAAGGTACTGAACTATGTACCAGAAGGTCCAGGGTTCAAATCCCACCTCTGCCACAGTTGGGTCCCTAAACAAAGCCCTTAACCCACAGTCCAATTGCTGGGACTGTAAGACCGTAGTAAGTAAATTGCAAGTCGCTCTAGATGAGGCCATCTGCTAAATGACATAAATGTAACTACTAAATATTGTTTTAGTAAAATGGTATTTTGTATCACGATTAGAAAAGGGCTTTGGCAAAAAATTCTATTTGGCAAAAAAGTATTTTTACATTAGTAAAGTGAATATATTAAGCCAACTTTTTATTGTTGAAGCAGTGCCTTGACTAATCTTACAGTTCTCATAAAAAAAACCCAAGACATACATCCTCCTATGTCCATTGTAGTAATATTTGATTGTGTAAGGAAGAATGACGGGTGTAATGCTGTGGTTTATTATTCAAAGCTGCAGTGCTAAGAGATGTTAGCGTGCAGGCCCTCTATGGAAAGGACCTTGGTGATAATAATAATAATATAAAATATAATGAGAGCCATTTCCAGTCTCTGCCTGAGGCACTGGGGTAACAAGCTGACAGACAATGTGTGTTTGTGTGTATGGTGACTGTTAATAATTATTATCAACTTTGGTAAAGATGGGTAAAATGGTGATGAAATATGTATTTGTGGTTTATCAGCTTAATATCACACTGAAAAGATTAACTGTAAACAGTAAACCCCTAAAGTTGGTAATAAAACCCCCTCTGCATGTAGTACTTTGTGCAACTTACCAAATAAAAGCATAATTCTTAATTAGATTTAAGAAAACACAATAGTGAAACTGAGACAATCCTCAATACAGAATCTTTCCAGATTCTCACAGGTCCTAGCTTTTCTCTTGTGAATTCTCCTCTTTAGCTTAGCCCACAGCTTTTTTAAGGGGTTTCACATGTTAGGGGTAAACCATTGCCATCTTTGGACCTTGATTCTGTATAACTTTTTGTGGGGTTTAATTCATTATTTTATATAATTGACCTTAGATTTAAAGATATTTATTCAAATGCCAGTTGTGGCCTAATGGAAACCTCTCTTTAGTAAAATACACATGCAAGCCTGCACAAAAATGCACGACTATCCAACTGCATAGCTTTGTACTTTCTATGTTTATATCTAGACACACGCAATCAATACAGATTATTTTGGGATCGTAAGATTTTTTGTGGTTATATTTAGAAATATCCCCAAAATTATGGGATATTTCTAAATGAATATGAAGATGATCCCACACAAACTGCTGGACAATCCGATCCTGTCCATGCCCCATCAATGTCAGTGTGTTTTGGCAGTCAATGTGTGGCACTCTTGTCCAGTTTGACATGAATATGTCACTTGCGTAATTGAACATTATTATTAATTGCTTCATATTCATTTTGAAATATCTCCTAAATTTGGCATGCAATGTATATAGATACATAAAATCAATACAGAATATGACCTGCTCAAAAATAATGAAAAATTTAGTGTCTACTGTCACACAAGAGTGTACCAGATTTATAAAGATTGCCCCGTGAAATACAGGTCTTACACTTTAATATATGCAAAATTAAAAGAAACTATTGTTCTTAAATAAATCTCTTTGAGGTGACCCAACGTGTTCTATAGTAGGTGTTTGTGAGTGATTCCAGAGGTATCTTTAATATTTCATATCTATATAAAACTATATTTAAAAAAAGCTTTTATATAAAACCCCTAGATTTTTCTATTTTGAACAACCTAAAACTGATACAATCTTGCACTCCAAGCATTTGGACCAGCTGTGGCAGCTTGGATTTGAACCCTGGATGCCAGGAACTGCCACCTCTCAGAGATCTTATGGGAATAGGGGGCTGGGTCTGACCAGGTATGCCACTGTAGGTCACCGGTAAAAGAATTAAATACATCCTGGGAATAGCATATTATTTAACAATACATTTTCTGTAAACACATTTTCACTACATTCAAATTAAATTATATAGATTGTTATGCATTCCAAGTCAAACAATACCTGGTGTAGTAACAAATGGAATTAAAGTATTTAGTAGTTTGCAATTGTTTTAAAACCTTTAAAACCTGTCAAAAAAGTTTCCTTTAATGACCCAGTCCCCTGTGTTTGGCAGGTGTCGGTGGTGCATCTATTAAAGACGGTACGTTTGCTGCGACTTCTGCGGCTGTTGCAAAAGATGGACCGCTACTCTCAGCACAGCACGGTGGTGCTTACCCTGCTCATGTCCATGTTTGCCCTGCTGGCCCACTGGATGGCCTGCATTTGGTATATTATTGGGAGAAAGGAGATGGATACCAATGCAAACACTTCCTGGGATATAGGTGAGACAGTAATCACAGGTATCCAGGGACACATTTCCATATATCCACATTTGTGCTCACCTTATAATCAACAATACATTCTTCCTCTATATGATTCCTTTATATAATCTCACTCGTAACTTTCATGGGACAACACGGTGGTGCAGGTGGTTAACAAAGTCGTCCCACAACTCCAAATATTCCCAGTCTGATTCCTATTCTATACTCTGCCTGTGTGGAGTATTCATGTGCTCCCTGTGTCAAAGTGTTTTTTTTCTATATATAATGGTTTCCTCACACAGACATGTACAGTAATAGTTCAACTGGTGCATTTGTGTGTGTGCATGTGTGTTGTGATGGATTGTTTCACGTTTCTAATGTTGCCATTCATGTTCACAATACTTCACAATAGTTCACAAAGACATTTTGGTACATAGGATACCGTCATATAGTTCTTCAAGTGTTATTTTGTCCAATTCCTCCTGCAAAAACGTCATAAGGTGTGCAGTGAGGGGCAATGTTGGCACATTTTTGTTTAAAAATTCTCCACACATTCTATGTTATGGACATGTGAGGACTGTAGGCATGCCAGTCCAGTAGCCTCTTCTTGTTGGAAAATGCATGGACATCCCCTGGAAAAGATGACATCTTAAAGGCAGATTATGTTGCTCTAAGATCTCTTTGTACTTTTCAGCATTAATGCTGCCATAGCAGAAGTGTAAATTACCTCACTGATAACAACACCTTTACTATGACAGACTCTGGTTTCTGGAATTGTTGCCGATAACAGTCTCAATGGTGCTTTTTGTCATTGGTCCAAAGCACAAATCGTCAATTATTTTCCAAAAAAGACCTAAAATATAAATCTGTTAACATGAGATATCTTTTTTTGCACAATAAAGGTTCATGTGGCATTTGTGAATGTAACTATATACTGTAGTGCTTGACAAAGGTTTGGAAAAAGTAATTCCCACTTTTTTGGAATGTGTTGCATGTCTGAAATGCAGGAAATTATGTTTATTAACAAAATAAAATTAGACCAGAAAAAAAATATCTGAGGTTCATTCTACTTGCAATAAAATAAAATTCAAAGTCAGTGTAACACTGTAAACACAGTGTATTTGTGTATGCATTTTTCATACTGTGCCAACCTTTTTGGCATTTGGGGTTGTAAATTGGTGTATCACAATGGACAGATGACAAAAAAAAAACATGGAGATGAAGGGAAAAGACAAAGTCAAAGAGCACCAAATTAACAAGCAAGATTTTACAAATGGAATGAACTCCACTGCAACATCTTTTCTTCTCCCCTAATTAGGCCCACTGGTCTGCACTTACAGACCCTTTTTTGGGTAGAGGCTTTCTGAACAATACAAATTGAGATCTCTTTGCTTCCCATTGTTATGACACCACCAATCTCAGTCCATTTGTGGGAGCAGTCACTGGAGCAACTGTGGATAGAATGTAATTAGCCACCTGGTCCCTTAGCTGACAAAAAATTAAGGTAGAATTTTTTTGTTTGTACTTTTTTACTTTTTACTATTAATACAGTTATTAGCTAATACAGAGAATACATTATTGATTCAGTTATGTACACTTTTAGGCAAAATGATGAGCTAAACTACAAATTACAAAATATTCATATATTAATGGTATTTTTGCTCAGCAGCAAAAATAATGTCAGGAACTAGCCAGATATAGCATACAGACAGCTTTTTACAGTAAGAATAGTCAGTGTTCGTTTCACTGGTGGTCTCTTCAAACAGCTAATATGTAGTTGTACCACAGTAGGTTTGTGTTTAATGTGAGACCACATCAATATGAAATATCCCATATTTTTTTGTAAGCAATGTATATAATATGTACCTTTATGGTAGGGGTTCTAGATCCAATGGTTATTAACTGTAGGTACAATGTAGGTGGAGCTAATAAACAGGTAACTACATGTATATCTAACACTCTCCTATGAAATCCTAAAGTATGTGATTTTGGGAAATCAATTTTCATAGTTCTTTAAGTACATATTTCAGGTCACTTGCAAAAGCCTTGGTGATGTGAAAGAACTGATTCTTAGAAGATTTACATCTACGGTCTTTTATTTGGGATCTATTCTGGTCTGTCCTCATTCAGACTCCAATGCCCCACTGGCCCAGCTGTCACCCAAGATTCCTCTCCTCATGCCTCAGAATGAACTAGAAAATGACCTAGCCAAGGATCCATTAAAATTCAAAGCACGATCAGATTTCATTGGTTCCCTGAGATTTGATAGAGAAAGTCGCCTCCTTTACTGTGACTTAATACTGTATCTATAGGGTTTTGTTTGAATCTTTTAAAAGCAGTGTCCACTAGGGAAATTTGTAGTCTGGTGAGTTGGACTTCTCTGTACACTTTTATGTTGATTTATTGCTTGGCTCTGATTGTGTCAAAGTAATTGGTTGCCTCAAGGGTCATATTTCCCTCAATTTGGGGTTTATAGAATTGGTCCCACAAGTGCTTGTTCTTGCTGTTCGGGTTGTTAACTCCTCATTCATTTGGTTTCAAGTGATAGGAATCACAATATTACAGTTTACAATTAGTGTAAATTGACTGCAGTATTGAGCTACTGACTGACAATGCGATTAAAATCTCTCCCCAGACAACAACCTTATTTTACCAGTGATTGGTCATTAAGTAAGGAATAGCAAACAGTCCTGTTCTTTTATTTTCTAGATGAAAATGGATGTTAAACAAAATATAGTTTAAAGAGAAAAAACATCTACTACATTGTAACTTCAGTTTTGGTATTTGGTAACATGAGACTGAACATAATGAGCCTGCATTTATATGGAATCAGAACTGTATTGCTTTGTATAAGTATATCTTGGTATATACCATTATTGCGTTATAAAATAAATGTAAATTATTTATTTGAAATATTACAAAAGATACATTGTCCATGACTATTAACGATACATTCAAACCAAATGACCATTCTGAATGTTTTCTATAAAGATTCTGACACAGTTTGTGCTGTCTGTCCAAACATTTTTTTCCTCACATCCATATGTTTTATTTATACTGTAATTCCACATTCTTGTAGATGTCTTTAGATAAGTGAGGGACTACCATAAACTTTGTCTAATTTGTTTCAGAATAACATCTCAAATTTCAACAACAGTTCAGATTTTTCTCTTTGATAGTGTTGATCTTATTGTTGACTCTCTTAGGTTGGCTACATGAACTGGGCAAGCGTCTGGAGCTCCCATATGCCGCAGTGAACAGCTCATCGAGCAGTGGCCCGTCTCTGCGCAGTGTCTACATTGCATCGCTCTACTTCACTCTCAGCAGCCTCACCAGTGTTGGCTTTGGAAACGTTTCTGCCAATACCGATGCTGAGAAGATTTTCTCTATCTGCACCATGCTTATTGGAGGTGGTGATTTTTGTTTGTGCAGTTGTGTGCGCACCTATGGGTTCATCTTCTAGGTGTAGCGTTTAATATCAGGGGACCTGGGTTCGTGTCAGGTATCACATGCTGATAAGAGTGAAACCGGTTCCATGCGGTTTCTTCCTCTTCCTCCAGGGCCTGTTTGAGTTTCCTCCTGGCCTCCTCCAGGTTTCTGCCAGAGGGTCTTCCTGAGCTTCTGCCTTACCAGAGGCTCCTGAGGTTTTTCCCTTGCTCTGGTAAAGGGAACTGGGTCTGTGGCAGATGATACATATCATTTTTGACCCAGTTACACTGATTACATAATTAAAGCTAGTTGAGAACTCATGCATAACAATAGTCATTTAATGATAGATTGTTCCACAGTATGTCAGAAAAATTAAATAGGGAATGGTTCTTCTCTCCGTGAAGCACTTTTGTATACTTTTTATGTATTTATTGTAAAGTGGTAAGCAGATTGAACCCAGGTCAACTGCTCTTTGTTCACATATAATATAATAATATAATAATGCATAGCCTTCAACTGAGGGTGACATTTTTCCTGTACCCCAATAGTGTATATTTACCGGCACATACCTAATAGTGACCATCACACTAGCAGTCTTCCCACAACGCACTATTCATTACTGTAGTGCATGATATGTGTGCTGAGCTCTTGAACAGTGCAATTATTGTGTAGCATTGTAGTATTGGAACTGGTGCATCCGTTTTTAGCATAGACTGCCAGAAGCAAAATGTTGTTGAGTAGGGTTACAAAGTGATAAGGTAAATGATACAATTCTATACTGTATAACAACATATATGTAATACTAAACTTACTATATAGGAAAGTTAACGTATTTATACATGTTTGTGTGTGATTTTTCCCATGCCAGCCTTGATGCACGCTCTAGTTTTTGGTAATGTGACGGCCATCATTCAGCGCATGTATTCACGCTGGTCATCATACCACACTCGCACCAAAGACCTGAAGGACTTCATAAGAGTGCACCATCTGCCTCAGAGTCTCAAGCAGCGCATGTTAGAGTACTTCCAGACCACCTGGTCCGTCAACAATGGCATTGAATCAAACGAGGTACAACTGCATTCTCAGGATGTGTCAGGGGGGTGGAATTATGTACTTATATAAATAGCTGTATAGTTGAGTACTATTATTCTATTATATGAAACACCAACGATATTAGGAGAAATGTGATTAACTGTATTTATTGTACAGTATTTTATTAGCAGTGTGCAGAAGTTAGAATGTAAAGCAAATTGGCTTTCAAAACATGACAAATGATACACTGTGATACAATTTTAGAAGCTAAGTGGCTTTTTTTAACTGCATGGAGAAATTAGTTATTCTGTGTAATGTCTGTTGCTTTTGTTTAACAGTTATTATTTAATATACTAAGTTCTTAGTACGTCACTTGGGTGGCACAGCAGAGAACAGGGTTTGAGTTCCCCCAGTGCCTTCCACCCAGAGTTGGAACCCCAGACATTCCTGGCTGTGTCTGTTAAAATGGGGGCTGGAGTCCCATTCATGATACGTTTGCCTGCACCCTGTGAATTCCGGCTCTGAATTCCCTCTGTGAAATAGACACTACGAGGGCTAATTAGTGTTATGCAAGTAGACTATTAACAATGTCTGCAGTGTACAAAAAGTTCATTATGACTGAACCTACTTAAAACGGTTACTAAAATGTTAATTACTGATAAAGAATAATGTTGCTGAAAGCTGAATTATAATCAGCTAAATATGTAGGAATGATGTGTCCTTGAGGTGGAACATGAAACTGGAGTGTGAGAGTTTTTTGGCAGACTGTCCTTGAGGCCAGACACACTATTCCAGAAGTGAGAAGTGAGAAAAATGAAAAAGAATATAAATACCTAGCTAAATCATGGAATTATGAATAATAGATGGCATAGCTGACAGGAGGGAAGTGAGAGAATGAATGAGAGAGGGAGGAGTGTTCTGCAAGTGGATGAGCTAGTGACAGATGCCACTCTGGCTGAATAAAGGATGAGTGGAAGGTTGGAGTGAATAGATGAATGGTAGAAAGAGAAGTCAGGTAACACTGAAATGCTCTGACTTTGAAGTTAAATCAGTAAACTTTCATGTTGTTACATAATCTAATATAAATAAAAGGAAAATTGCTTGAAACATAAGAAGGCTATATCTACACCTGTAGTGTGCACTGCAAGTATACATTAAAATCAAAACGGCTGTGTGTTGGCGGCTAGATTGTTAGTGCGTACTTATAATATTCTTTAAACCTGGTTTTCATACATTACCACATTACATTACATTACCACAGCAGTGTTAAAGATCTTGTTGAAGTACAGTGTGTCCCATAAGTCAGTGGAAAATGTCAAAAGCTGTTATTTGCAGATCTTGCTCAATATGTCCAGTTTTATTCTCAAAACACAGTTTGTCATGTTAACCATTTACCACACACGGATCCTGTTTGCTCAAACATTGCTAAAAAATACTTTTTATTCCGCAGCTGCTACTTTTTAGCTTCCATTTCTTACGAGTACAATTATACTGCTCACAAACATTAGCGGATACTTCAAATTAAATATCCCATAATTAAGTATCTCCTAATTTTGTGAGCAGTGTATTTCATATTTTGCTCTTCCTTGCACAGACACATCATGATCCATAAAGTTATGAAAAGATAGTTTAACCTGATGATGCTGGACTTATGGGACATCCTGTATAATAAGATATGCAAGGGTTTTAACCCTGGGGATTTTACTGTGTTGTCTTTAGTTTGTCTGCCATATCACTTGCTCTAGCTCTTGAAGGACTTCCCTGATGAGTTGCGCTCAGACATCGCCATGCATCTGAACAAGGAGATTCTGGAGCTGGCAGTGTTCTCATCTTTAAGTCGTGGCTGTCTGCGTTCTCTGTCTCTGCACATCAAAACCTCATTCTGTGCTCCAGGAGAATATCTTCTACGACAAGGAGATGCATTGCAAGCACTCTTCTTTGTGTGCTCCGGGTCCATGGAGGTGCTTAAAGACAGCATGGTGCTTGCTATTCTCGGTTAGTCTCTCATGGGAATTCTATAAGCAGTATATAAATATACATGCACATTCATGTATATTTATCAGTCCATACATTTATCCTTTCATGTATGCTGAACTGTTACACACACACACACACACACACACACACACACACACACACACACACTGTTACTGTACTGTAGATAATTCATGCTACAAGTACACCTTCTCACCTTATCTTTAGTAACAGCATGCTTGCAGCCAGGACAACAAGGACAAAGACAGATGTAAGAGCTAGTGGAGATTTATTGAACAGCACAGACATTGTGGCAAATCATGCACAGGAAACATGGGGTACTAACAAGGATAAAATTAAAGGGCTGACAGATATATGCTACCTATCTAGACACACAGCAGTTTCTAGACACAGAAAAGCTATTTAACAGAACAGTATACAGTAAATACAGAACATGAAACAGGAATCTAACATTCTGAAAATGCAAAACTACTTGCTAAATAACACAGGTGATACACACATTGCTAAGTGCTAACAAAGAAAAAAACCCAATTACATTACTACAAGTCCTAATAACATACCAACATACAGTTGAGACCAGGAGAAAAGGCAGGTTCAAACAAAGACCGAAGGTATACAAAGCCCTAACAAACAATCATTTACAGAACTAGGTGCTAAGACAGTTAAACAAGCCAGGGCTAAATACAGCAAACAGAAGCAGACAAACTGCAAAAAGGACCAAGCAGCGCCAGCACAACACCCAACACCCAACAAAGAAGTAAAGATCTGTAATTAGCTGTCTGTGGAAGAAAAATGAGTCAGAAGGGAGCCATGTAGGATGATCTATCTCCTGAGCTGCTCCCAGTGACCTCATCACCCTGACAAGCAATCTAAAGCAAATCTTTGGTTCTTTTGTGTTTTCAAAAGAAAGCTGCAGTTTTTGTAGACAATTTGACTGGTCCTCACACGGTACAACTTCAAGTCAGAAAAAGCTGGGATAGTATGGACAGTGCATATAAAATACACAGTGTTTTTGCATTAATTTTGACGTGTTTAATCGCAGACAGTATGAGCATGAAATATTTCATGTTTTGTTTTCTGGTCAACTTAATTTTGTTTGTTAATAAACATCCAGTCTTGTATTTCAGGCCTTCAACACATTCCAAAAAAGTTGGAATGGTAAAGCATTTACCACTTTGTAATGTTGCCATACCTTTTTACCACAATTTATCCTATTTTGCAACAATGTTTTAAGTTGTGCAACAGTATGACATCTCGGTTACATTTTTGCAGTTTGCAGCATGTGGTTTTGCATTGTTTGCATTGTCCCTATAAAATATGACGTCTTAAAGGCAGCATACAGTATATTGCTCTAGAATCTCAATGTGTTGTTCTGCATGAATGCTGCCATTACATAAGTGTAAATTACCTTTACCAAGAACACTGACACAGCCTCATACCATGACAGGCCCTGGCTTTTGGACTTGTTGCTGATAAAAAAAACATGAAAACAGAAACAAATGTGATGAAGTTGACCAGACCAAACATGAAATATATCAGGTTTGTATTGTCTGAAATGCAATAAAAGTCAAATAAATGTAGGAAACACTTGGTTTTTTATATGCATTTCTGCATTTTTTGTCTGTGTAGACTTTTGGTCTGGTCATCATGATTATATTTAAGCTTTCTATCTCCCTTTCTCTCTAGCTCACATTTGCTCTCACACACACACTGCAATTTATAGCACACAATACTTTAATTAGAATTAGATTCCTCGCATACTCATTAGTTAAAACTCTTTTGTTAAAAAGAGATGAGACAAAAGGGTATAGTAGAGTTTTGTTTCTCTGAAATGAGTAGCTGATCTATCCATCTGGATGATTATTCTCTGTATAAGACTTCACAATATCTGCTAGGACATTTGAGAAAGTTCTACACGTGTGAAAACTAATCCCCATCACACTGTCAGTTGCAGCATGTGTGCTGTGATGTTTGCCAAAAAGAACCAGGCACCTTGCTTCCCTTTACACATTGCTGTCATTTGTTCTGCTGACAGATGAGGGCTCTGTTCCTGGAAATTGCCTCTCACATGTAATGCACACGTTTTTTAATTAAGCATGCTAGTCTGAGTACATTACACCATGCATTGCATACGAATTCTCTAAATAATGGAATATCATTTGTTTGTGTGTGTATAAACAGGTAAAGGGGACCTGATTGGAGCCAACTTGTCTGTAGAAAATCGGGTGATAAAGACTAATGCAGATGTGAAAGCACTGACGTACTGCGATCTTCAGTGCATTAACCTGAGGGGACTGTATGAGGTGCTGGACCTGTATCCGGAGTACTCCCAGCGCTTTGTCCAGGATATCACACACGACCTTACTTACAACCTCAGAGAAGGACAGGAGTGCCATGTAAGAGTCAAATAGTTTCTCTATGGTTTAAATCATTTTGATAGCATGGGAAGGCATGCTTTCTCTAAAATATGTGAAGTACTTAACTTTCATGACATGAAAGTTGAGAGGAGTGTAAGAAATAGGCCTACAACTGTTCCCCAAAAATATAGCAGGACCTGTAATGCTCTCTTGGACTCCCTGTCAAGTACGTAGGCTTAAGTATGTGTACTTAGTTAGTTATCTCCTGGTAATAGGGTGAATGCTTATATAGCTGCACTACTCAGGAGGCTGCAATAATGTCATCCTATGCATATGCTTTATTTATTAATGTTAAGCCACTACCTACACTACAGAATAGATTTTGACTCAGTTGGCCAAAAGTGAAGCACATATTAATGGCTGCAGGGTTATCCTTGCTTTCCTGATATATATTTTCTTTTTGTGACACCACTCTTTTAAAGCTGTTTCCACTTGAATTACAATTGGATTAAAAACTCAAGAGCCATCCTGTAATTTAAGGACTGCTGAGAGTGACATATTCCATAAAGAAAGAAAACTGCTTATGAAAAGCTAAGCATGAATTTGTATTAGTGATGTCTGGTGAAACAGTCATTTTTTCCACAACAGTCTACTGTTGAAATATATATAACACTATATAGTTATATAGCAGTATTTGAATGGCTGTAGGTAAAGAGCACTTGATTCGCTGGTATGGTCTAATAAGATTTGTGCATTAACACATATAGTCTAGTTTTTGTTATTTTCAGTCGATTTGCATTGTCCAAAACCCCCGGATAATTGATAACAGTATATAGTTAGGCATACCTGTTATTTCTAAATAATATAGTTGTTCTGTTCTGTGTTTACCCTTGCATGTATTAGACTGTGACTCTGGGTTTAATTTATTTTAGTTAACTGTATTTCTGTGGACACACATGTGACAACCTTTACACCCAGCCCAAACCCAAGAAGCATTAAGACTCAGGAATCTGCCCCTGCCATGGCTTGGGAGATCATCTCAATCTGACAATGAATCTAACACATACATATCGAAGCCACTCTTTTTTATATCAAGACAGTGACAAACCCGAGTGGTTTCATACAAATTTGACTGCTTTAGGTTGCTTCAATCGCATTTGGCATCCATTTCAAAGTGTAGGACAGAAATGTCCCTCGGTCCTCAAAGGTTTAAAGACTTTGGAGCCCACCAATTCACAGTCAGACAGATTAACACTTAAATAGTGTGAAGCAAACAATACCCAATACTAAGTTGCTTGATAATGATTTGTTGTTAAGGCAACTATAATCAAATGTTTTGTCATTTTGGGATTGGCATATTTTTTTTGCCCTGGTGTTTATGTACAATATTGCCCTACTATGCTTAATCCATTCATTTATATATAACAAAGTGTCAAGGAAATATGGTCATCTGAGATCTAACATTTTTGCTTAACATTACATAGCTGAATTGTGACTTTGAAATGCAAGACAAAGCAAATAATTAAGAAAGTTTATTTAAATGTGCATTTGTGGTTTTGTTATTTGTGTCTTTTTAGGTGATATCTCGCTTCTCTAGCAAGTCCATGGATGCACAGGTGTGTCTCTGCAGATCACCGCACTTACACTCCAAGTTGCTGCTAACAATGCTGAGTAGACACTAATAACTCCAGGCTAAGCTGATCATCATAATGATGATCCATTACTCACCGGATTTGCCTAATGAGGGGCAGCTAAGAGCACTACAGCACCAAAACAGCAGAAACAGAGAGCAAATGAGAGAGTGATGATGATTACAACAAGGGCTCTTAAAAAGTCTATAGTCATAATGATGTAGTCAGGAATATAGCAAAGGCTGGATTGACAGGAAGTGAGAGGGAGGACTAATTGAAGTTCTGGTCGACTGACTGCTTGGGGAATTGGGCACTCTTTCAATTATAGTGTATGGGGGACTTCAATTATTCAACATGGAAAATGACCAAATTAGTTGATGAAAATATTGTACCGTGTAATTAATCACTGAATGAATATGCATACATAGAAGGAATGAAGGTAAATATTCATTTCCTTTCTTAGTCATAAATTTACCTGAAAGTAAAAACTTTCTTCGTCTGATAACACTGATAAATGATTGGCATTTAATTATAACACATGAATACAAACACAAGATTTGTTCACGTGGAAGTGATTACAGGAATCATATAAACACCAAGCTAAATTCAGACAATAAAATGATGCATGTATAGAGTGCTTTTTGTTGTCTTTCCCTGCATGATTATTATTTATGTAGGCTAAAGTGACTCTTTGAAAATTGCGTATCACTTGTCCTCAGGGACATAGAGACATAATACATACAATAAAAAGGCAGTTTACACTCAAAGATTACAGCTAAACTGATCTATAAAATTGGTTTGTGGGCATTTTATAAAACAAAAAATGCATTCAGCTCGTTTCTATAGCCTTGCAAAAGTAAAGAAACTGTGATTGTTTATTTTAAAGCTACTCTGGTTCCCTTCATAAGGCATGATAAAATTGTCACTTAGAAAGTAGTGTAATGGAATAATAAGTTACTCTTGCCACATTGTAGGTGCAAGGAAAAGGGAATGGAGGTGTGAAGCAATGCTATTCGCCCATTGAAGAACAAGAGGAAGAGGATCAGCTACTGTACCTGAAAGCTGTGAATGAGAGAAGTGGATTCACAAATCCTGTCCTACAGGATAACTGTCATCAAAATGAAAATAAGATTGGAATTCAAAACACAGCACTCACCAAACCTGACCCCGCAAACCTCAGTCCCAGGTACACACTCACAGAAACAGAAAGGTATACAGAAGTCTCTTATAAATAAAAGCAATACTGGTTTTATAGTTGATACTACAATTTATTCAAAAACTATTTCATTCAGCCTTAGTTATGCTGTATACTTGTGAGGTTAAAAAAAATTGTAAACACTGGCAAGAATGCTGGAAATTCCATGGACAGGACAGTCCATTACAAATCATGACACACCCACACACAACTCATCATCATCATCATCATCATCATCGACCGTAGGCCGTGGGTGCAGACCGAACAGCAAAAAACAGATTCCTCCACTCTTTCCGGTCATCAGCAACACGAATGTGCCTCCTCAATGGCAGTCCTGTCCAAAGGGAGATATCGTTGGTACACCGACAGGCTGGCTGCCCCCACTTCCTTCTGCCTTCAACTTTCCCCTATAGAATGGCGTTCGCCAAGGTGCCCTTGGCACGCACAACATGGGCTAACCATTTCAGCTTCCTCTCTCTCACGGAACTGATGAAGCTATGATGCTCTCCTATGAGTGTCTGAACTCTTGCACGAACTTCCACTTTGCTATGTAGACAAGTGAAAATAATGGATATAAAACACACCTGATCATGCAAACAACAATTACAAAGGAAATTCACCAGAGGTGTAATGAACCTGGTAAAACAGGTTTTACCTAAATTACAGTGAGAATGGTTTCCTGTTTACTGAAATTCACAATAGGTAGCATTTCTAGTCCGGTAACCTGCTGCTGATGTTTATTGAAACTGCAGTCTAGCACTACAAATCACTCATCCACGCAGCTTGTCATGCGCTACTATCATCGTGGCTGCATCTGCTTCCCGCAAAAAGCACAGTGTATATACATGTACACATTCACTGCTGACTGATAAGAGCCAGGGGCCTGAGGAGCAGTGGTGCTGAGGTGCATTTGACACTAATGGGAACATTCTTTATTAATTACACTAGATCGCCTGGCTGCTTTTGACATTAATTAAACAAGTTACTGGCCTGAAACCTGACACCTCTTGTTCAAAAATATAAACCACACGCTGCAGAGAAACAGCATGTGTGTTATCTCACAGAACATCTGTTGGTCTTTTACTGCTTTAGTGAGAACATATTGTTGTTTTGACATGTTTATAATGGCAAATTACCCATTACAGGTGTGTATGAAACCTAATCTCTATTCAGCATGTAGGAAATGGTATTAAGCTGTTTTAGCATTATATAAACATAAAACTTTTAGAGAAAGTGCACAATTTGTTCATCATTATTCGAATACCCTAATTTGCCCAGCTAACAGACTAAGGGGAGGCCAGTTGGAAAATCATTCATCCCATGGAGGACAAACTTATAACTGCAGAGAGAAAGAACTGTAGAGGCTCTTCCTACTCGGTTGATGTGTTTAGAGACTTACTCTACTCAATACTTGTGTGTATGACATTCTGCTACTTATTTCTAATACCCTGTAAATGGCATTCATAAGTGTATGTGCCTGTATTATTGCTACTGTTTATTTACAAATAAACTTACTTAATTTGTCCACCTACCCACTACCCGCATGTTCTCTCTAACCTGTTACTATGTAAACTGGTTTACATTCACTCAGTCTCTTTTATCTGGCACATCTTCCATGTTCTTCATAATACTGTCCATCAATGCATTTGTCTTCCATGAAACAAAAGTATCAGTTGTTTCAGTCACTCTTGCATTCAGAGGTATTGCTGACGCATTTGTTTCCTTTGAATACAGTTTTCTTCTGAAAATACCCTTTGTACATTGCTCACAGAAATTAGGGTATATTTTATTATGGGATATTTCATTAAAGTATCCCCTAATTTTTGTGAGTAGTATACAGCATATAAAGGCAATATGACACCCTCTGCTCAACTTCCATTTCTGTCACTGTATTACAGGAACATATACAGGCATATAGTGCATTTTAAGAAGACATAGAAAAGAAGGAAGAAAACATAAATAAAAAATTTGCTCAACAGCTCCTTTAACACTGAAACTAGTGACAAGTAATCAAAGATGTGCTTTTCTTTCATCACGGATGCTGATCTGACTTCTCCCACACTAGCAGATGTGCCTAAGGGCTGAAGATATTTCACTGGTGTTTTTGGCAGGTGCCCAGGCATGTTTATATTCATTTATCCTTAAATTTAGCAGCGTGAAAATGGAGAAGCATTCAGACTTACGCAAAATGTTTGGCACAATGCTCAGCTTGTCGCGCTCATCCTGCAGATGGTTGATGATGTAGGCTCTGTTAATGTGCTAGCTGTGGTTGCGGGCGCTCAGCCTACTAGACATTCACACAAAATAATGACAATGACTTTGGCTGTGGGAGAAGAACAGTTGTGCAAAATGGTGAGAAATGTTTTGTTTTACCTTTAAAGCCACACAAACGCATGTAGATGCGATTCGTAAATGGAGGCCTACACATGAGTCATTTCTGAGGGCTGAACAAGTGACCAGTTTGATTCAGGTGGGTGTTTTCTAGCAGGACTCTTGCGTTAGATGAATAATTTCACCCTGATGAGTGTGTATCTTACTGGTGCAGATCAAACATGCTCCAGTATATAGAATGCTCTTTCGATGAATCACTACTCTACCAAGTCATATATGGATGTCATACCAACAATTTATGAGTCCTTAGGGCAGGTCCATGAGGCAAACTAACTCAGGAAGACCGACATTTCATCAAGCCTGTCTGATCAAGCCCCACCTTCAGTTTGTGGCTTTATTATATTACCAGGGCACCATATGCTTTTGAATAAACCTGCTTTATGTCAGGCCTAGTTTAGCCTAATGGAAGTTGTTTTGTTTGTCTGAAACAATTTTCAGAACCAGATGTTCCACTGCCTCATTTGTGTATGTATTACTAGTTTTGATGTAACCTTGTTTCTGTTGATAATTTCTATTTCTAAACAACAGAAAAAGTGTCCTTGAGCTTGGAAAATATAAATTCAACCTATTATTAATACTTTTATTTCTGAAACTGACGTTAAATAAACAAGTATTACAGTTTCTGTTCTTCTAAAATTTCTTAATTTAAGAAAATATATGAAACATGACTGTGAGCTTGGCTGTTTATTTAAGACAATAACTCCTTGTGCACTTTTGGGATTCCAGTGCATTTCGGCATTCTAGAGCTCAGTACATGACTAATGATTTAATTATGCCACAGCAACTAGAAAAGAAGATTATATACACATCAGCACCATTTAATTAAATTCATTCATTAATATTGCTTATTAGTTAAATGATATTTTATTCTATTAATTAAAATGCAGAGGCACTGGCTTCACCAAATTAGATGCCGAAATGACTTTGTTCCAAATATGAGTGGTACTGAATCTTGTTCTGTCAGGATCCAGCTCAAATTAAGCACTGGTGGTGGTGGTAGTAGTATTGCTGCTCTTGTTATTGGCTTTGTTGCTCTACCCAAGATCAATATCCATTAAAACTCTATTTCCAGCTTTTACCTTGTGGCATTTAAAAAAAAGGGTAACAGTTAAAAAAAATGAAGTATAATATAAATATAAAAACTGGAATAACGTCATTATGAAAATTTAGCAGTTTCCCGTTTTGCCTCTTCACCAAGACACATTTTACTTTAATTATAACCATCAGCTTCTGGATACAGCACGTCTTTACTTTAGCTTTGGAACCCTTACATTACCCTTAGAGTCACAGTTGGAATGGTGCATTCTGGGTGGTGCGCTTTGTTAGGTTTTTACCAAACACAGTGCACAGATTACAGTTTAAAGTTAATAAACCTGTATAAAAATAAAACAATAAATCAGAAATGCAAATGATTTTGTTTGGCACTTTTTAGGCAATGTTTATAGATTGTTAACATACACAGACTGACCAATTTTAGCCATACAAACTTGTACATTTTCCAGCTTTTCTTCTTGTAGTTAGCTTGATCAGTATCCACTTGGCTCCTCCATCTACACTGCTCACAAAAATTAATTCAATATCCCCCACACAGTATAGTTTGAAGAGATGGTCCAATTTAGGCAGTGTGTTGGTCATGCCATACACTTTTCACGTCTTAATGCTATAATATAGCAGTACTCAAAAAAAATATTTAAATCAAGTCTTAAAACCTATTTGTGTCTTTCTACCAATGTGTCTTTCCACAGCCTATTTCACAGATTTCAAAAGCTCCTATATAAACCATGGTGAAGTCTTTGTGTTATAATGCTCTACCAGTTGTGTAATCCTTAACAAAAAAAGGCGGTTTATTTAAGTGACCAGTCTAGCTGATGTCAGATGGAGTATTGATGCAAATGATGTTAATGCTTGTGCCCTGTGAATTCTGGTTTAGGCTCTGGACCCTGCATATACATAAACAATAATATACTGCAACACAAATTACTAAAACAAGAATATGCTTTGGCAGCATTGAGAGATGTCTGCAAAGCTGGCAAATGAATTGAACTATAATCCTGAAGTATCCACACTGTGAGTGATATGTTTTCCCCCTTACAGGCCTGGGGCTGTTATGGCTGGGTTTTTTTTGTGAATTTGACTTTATATGTGCAAGTGTCTGCCAAATGTCTGGTGAAGAAACAAACTGGCATGGTCAGTTGAGGACTGAGTGTGTCAGTGGACAAATATCCAATAATAAGTTCTAAAAATGTTAACTTCAAAAATGTATGGTCACGCATGTGCTCAGAGTGGGAAATTGCGTGAGAATAAGGCAGACAAAAAGACAAATAGGAGGGCCTGTACCTCCTCAGTCTTGAGAGCTGTATTTGTGAGTGATCTCCTATGAGTTTCTAATCACCATGATTTATGAGCATCCACATGGTTGCTAATTAACTGTAATTTCTGAGAAGCATTAGTATAAATGAACATTGATTGAATTGGGAGAGGACATTTAAACTCATCCGGAGAATAATATGGTTGAAGGCAGATACGAGGAGAAATCTCTTTCTCTCTTTCTCTCTCTCTCTCTCTCTCTCTCTCTCTCTCTCTCTCTCTCTCTCTCTCTCTGTGTCTCTCTCTCTCTGTCTCTCCCTCTTTCTCTCTCTCTCTC
>JAUZSU010058892.1:0-21014 GCA_034780255.1 Parotocinclus maculicauda | reverse complement strand
TACGGAGCATATATATATATATATATATGGGTGTGTGTATGGTGTGTGTATGGTGTGTGTATGGTGTGTGTATGGTGTGTGTATGGTGTGTGTATGGTGTTTGTGTGGTATGTGTGTGGTGTGTGGTGTGTGTGTATGGTGTGTGTATATAATTAGTTAGTGTTTTTTTCCTGTATTAAGAGCTTTACGCTATAATTTGAGTTTCAAAATTGTATCTATACACTTAAAATGAAAACTAGACATTCTTAATTGCTCAGTATTTTATTATAGTATGGCATTGTTATGAAAATATATATTTATTTTTACTATTTAGTTTTAATAAAGCAGTCATGTAACTTTAACCTTTTGGCCTACAATATGAAGTGGAACAATTAACAAAGAAAGAAGGCAGTTGGTGTATGACAGCATTTAGTACTGACTTATTTTGCCTTTAATCCATGTAGATGCAGACTGAACTAGAGAAAAACATTTCAAAGGAATTGGACAAAGGTGAGTACTTCAACATGATAATCTGTGAAAAAGTTGTTTTGGGTTTTTTTTGGTCAAAACTTTCAGCATTTTTAAAAATCATTTTGCTGAAATCATAAATGACAATAAATCACAAATTTTTTGTTTAGTTTTATTATCTTTAACGACTCTTAGAATATGTCTGGAAGTCTGGTGATGTTTTAGGTTATATTTTTCAGAAATATAAAGGCTACATTAACTTTCAAGAATGACTGAATTTGTAAATTTCGCCATTTTTGTTGCACCCCTGCTTAGAAACACAGGACCAACAGCAGGACCAGTCATTTTAAATCTTTGGGAGTAATTATTATATTGTTCTGACTTGCATGATCCAAAACTGTCCTAAAATCATCATGTGGAACAAACTTTTGATCTGACAAATAGTTTTATCCCTGGCCTGTGTGTCTTATTTCAGCCACCACTGAGCTGGAGGTCTCAGCCCGAATGTCTCCTGTGGGTTCTGCTGGTGGATCCCAAAGGAACCTAAATATGAACCTCAATGTGGAGCATCAGGATCCAGTGACCAGAGCCACCCAGCAGTATCTGGAGGTTCTTAAGAAAAACTACATGATCTGAAACTAAAGACATGAAATGACAAACACTAGAACAAGTCAGCTGGACCGAGTGATTAACTTTAAATAAAAAAACATAGTAAAGAACAAAGATCTTTTCATATATTTTTATAGATACAGTCAGTGGTATCACTTTATTTTACAGAGGCTTCTTGTCATGACAACATAATTAAAATTATTATGATTTCATGAAATCCATGAAACATCCCTCACAGCTTTCATGTACAATTCTTCCTGAACCTTAATACACAGGGTGAGTCAAAAGTCACAGGACATGTTGAGTGCTGCGTTATGGACAAAAGATGCCAAGACCATTGTTGAGGTCTCTTTGTCAATAACGGTCTTCAGGCCACCACTACGTGGCTTGTCGTCCACAGTAACGGTTTCTCTGAATTTGGCTATGAGGGATGCAACAGTGTTGTGTGAAATTGGTGGTCTTTCTGGGTGTCGGTTGTTGTAGTCTGCGTCTATGATACAGCAGCTGCGTTCCCTAGATGTCAGAATCATTTATTTCATCTTCAGTTACCTGTAACGAACAAAAAAAGATAAGTTAAATTTCTGTGTTGATAACTTTTGAACTACAAGAGATATTGTAAATCTGATCAGCAATCGATTTCTGAGACAGTTCTGGTCTTCATTGATCTGGTCTCTACATGATCACCTTCCTATTGGGAAAACTTGGCCGTGATCTAATATGGCGGCTTTCAAGATGGTGATCATGTTCCTTACATAGCCTTACATAGCAAGACAGGCCCCCTCATCAATTACTTGCTGGGGTATTCAGATATGTCATTTTCCCTTTTGTTTCTGAATTAAAAGGGTGTCCTGTATCTTTTGACTCGCCTTGTAATTTGGTATCAACAAATGCTCGTCTGCTTCTGCAGTAATATTTTACAATAATCTGTCTTTGTAAATGAAGAGTAGGGATACTTGTAGGTAACAGTATCCCTGTCTTTGAGCATTTAAGTTTGTATTTTACCACATTAGATTATTTTCTGTAGAAGCTGTATGGAGAGGGACATATATTTTTGATGCTACAGAAAGAGTGTTCAGTATAAAGACTGTCCATACAGTCTCTGTAGAAAATAATCAGAATCTTGTTTGAAGTGGTCACTTTTTGCGTCTGCACTTTTGAAGTCCAAAACCTTTTCCAGCTTTATATACACATTTTGCCCTGAACATTCAATTAAACAAACTAAATTTTACAGTTCTGGAAACTAATAAAAAATGTAATCCTTTGGTTTAATTACAAATTAATTTGGATATGTCTCTACCAGGTCCGCACACCTAGACTGAGGAAAGTTTGCCCAGTTTTCCTTGAAGAATTGTTCAAATTTGTAATGCCGTGTCTTTTGTAAATATATAAAACATTTAGTGGTGTTGCAGGAAGGTCAAACACCGCTTGCCCCGCTTGAGCTGCCTATTGCTCAGCAAAGTAGCACAGTTGGTTGGTTGGTTCCACAGCTCCCTGGTTAATCCCAACCCTGGATTTCGGCTGTATGTAGTCTCTGTGTTCTGCCTGTGTGGCCCTTCCTTGGGTAGTTGCCTCCCACAATCCAGAGAAATGCATCAGGTTAATTGGGGTCTCTAAATTGCTCCTTTGCGTGTGTTTGAGAATTCCAGTTGTAACCTTGTTCCTATAGTGGATATACCACTGATGCTCATATGATGTTAGAATAAATAAGAGCTGAGGATTTTTGTGGGTATACTTTGGTATATTTGTCAGCATTTATTTTCCATTAAATCCTGTCCAACTGTACACAGTAAGGAAAAATACTCACAACATACTGTTTCATTTGCACAACCATGTGCATTTTGGGTGTGATTGGTTTTCACTAAACATAGTGCTTGGATTTCAGTCCTAAATGATTACTCTTGGTTTCACTTGACCATAAAAGCTTTTGCCTTATGGGTTGATTATTTAGTTTATTTAATTTCACTCTTCAGCATCAAAGGCTATTCAATGACAGACAGAGGGTTAATATAGCACTGAAGGATGTATTGATACTAGTCACACACACACACACACACACACACACACACACACACACACACACACACACACACACATATATATATATCGATCAGTTAACCTAATGCATGTCTTTGGACTGTGGGAGGAAACGGGAGTACCTGGAGTAAACCCACGTGAACATGGGGAGGACATACAGACTTCACACACAAAGAACCCACGCCACTTCACCCTGGCATTGAACCCAGGACCTTTTTGCTATGAGACAACAGTGCTACCCACTGAGCCACTGAGCTGCCTCATGGAATTCAGTCAAAGTCAAATGTATTTATATAGCGTTTTTTAAAATGGTACACTGTCTCAAAACAGCTTTACAATATTATATTATCTCAAAATGCCAACCCCTAATTGAGTAAGCCTAGGACGACAGTGGAAAGGAAAAACTCCCTGAATATAAAAGGAAGAAACCTTGGGAAGACCAAGACTCAAAAAGGGAACCATCCTTTTTGGGTGGTCTAGATGTTAATTTAAATAATTAAGCTGTAGTTATAGTAAAATTGGGTATATAATACAATTTGAATCAATAATAAAATTTAAAATAACTAATGGAGTAGATTTAAGATGATGAGTCCTCAGCAGTAATTTATTGGAGGCCTAATATTGTCTCCTTATATCTAAAACTAAAATTATTTAGAGACTCAGTTTGTGGCAGTTTTTAAGAAGAAGCTTGCCACTCTGCCATACTTTGTGTATATCGTGTGAGATGGTTGTCACACGCAATCCAACTTATCTTAGCCATAAAGACTTTAAAGTCCTTCAGTGTTGCCACTGGCTTCTTACTAGCTTCCCTAAATCAATGTTCTCCTTGATCAGTGATCAAGTTTGAAGGAACAGTCTGATTTATGCAAGGTGTGCCACATATTTTACAGTTTCCTACAATTCTTAAAATGTGTACTGAGAGATAAAAACTTTTCGAAAAAAAAAATGTTTTAAACACACTTTTGCATTGCCATGCAACAGTAGCAGTGGATTTCTTGAAAAGAAAATTTTGAAGTAATTACAAACTACTGCAAATAGTGGTCGGTGGGGGTCTGGTGGGTGATCTGCAAGGTGGGTGAATGTTCATTAGCAAGTTTAATGTTCTCTAAAGGCACTGCTCACTTGTCCAAAGCGGGTCCTTTATTAGACTAATTTTAAAAATGTATATGGATTTAAAGTTTTTTATGTGTAATGTGTTCATAGCACACCTCTTGTCAGAGTTTATATTAAGGACTTACTACGTTTATTTTAATGTGATACATACAAACATTGTACATGGACAAACACTGCTGTTTCAGTTTTCTCCTGAGTTCCCCGGGCAGTACATACCCGTTGGGCAGGAAGGACATAAATATCTTAACTTAATTCTGATATAACATGGAGAATAAATCTGAACAAGTAAGAGGGCAGAAAGAAACAAAGTAAAGTGATTCAGGCAAACTAAACTGAACTACCAAATATGGCCAAATCAAAGCGTCTACCAGTGTTTTATTATTAGTATTTTAAGTCTAGGATGGCTTGACAATGCACTTTGTTCCTTTACTACTCAGGTTTAAATGTGTTTTAAAGAAGGTGTGGAAGCCATAATGGTTACAATAAATTGGTACTTGTAGAGTGCAGCTGTAGAAAATACATTTGCTGCCACACCGTATAACAGCTATCATATTTGTAAAAACGTACTCATGTGAATTTGTATGTCTGTGCTTTGTTTATTCTGATGCATTTTGGTTAAAGAAGTAATGAGGATAATACAGATTGTACCACGATAATTTCCATGTAATGACAACAGTTTCACATGTGCTCTAGATGTATGTCATAATGCCCAGGAATAATACCATGGCGTTTCGTATATTATGCTAACACTTGAAGAATATGACTTAGTGACTACAGCACTGCAACATACTGTGTTATGTACAATTGTGTGATGTGTGCTTTTTGTGTTTGTTTTAAGCATTTTAAAGAATGAAATACGCAATGACAAAAGTCTTGTTTGTGGTACCAATTTATTAAAAATTTAGTACTACAAATCACTCCCGTCCAGGAAATAGACAACACTGTGGTTCTTCAGTTACAAGCACACATAAAAAAAAACACCTTTTAAAGTCTTTAAACCCAAAGTAGAAAAATGCAGCAAGCTGCTACTAGTAGGAAGTCACAGTGTTCAAATGACTTAGCCCTCCACACTACTAGGCATATGTACTGTAGATCAAGCCGGGATGGCACATGTAACCTTAGGCAGAATACAGACATTTCAATAGTTCTAACCTGTCTCAGAGTGAGTGAGAGAACACCCTATTATGGTCAAGAGCCCTGACTAGTACCTGTGCTGACAGTTAGGAGTCCTCCTGTGACCTTGGGTTGCATTAAGTGGCTAAGATATTTAAAGTATAGACGTTTCACTAAATCCAATATATCACAAAAGTGAGTACACACCTCGTGTGTTTGTAACTACACTGCTCACAAAAGTTTCATTACAAAGTTCAAAAATATTTAATTATAGGATATTTTTAAACAGTTTATTTTATTATAACTTTTCAGTGTGAAAATAGCCAAATGTGCCCAAAGTCAATATTTTGTGTAGCCACCATTATTTTCCAGCACTGCCTTAACTCTCTTGGGCATGGTGTTCATTAGAGCTTTACAGGTTGCCACTGGAATCCTCTACCACTCCCCCATGGTTACATCACAGAGCTGGTGGATGTTAGAGACTTTGCACTTCTCCAACTTCCGTTTGAGAATCCCCCACAGATACTCATTAGGGTTTAGGTCTGGAGACTTGCTTTAGCTTTACCCTCAGTTTCTTTTGCAAGGCAGTGGTCATCTTGATTCTGTTTGGGGTCGTTATCATGTTGGAATACTGCCCTGCGGCTGAGTTCCCAAAGAAAAGGGATCATACCCTGCTTCAGCATGTGACGGTAGGCATTTATGGTTCCCTTAAAGAACTGTAGCTCCCCACAGTCGGCAGCACTCATGCAGCCCCAAACCGTTTACCACCACCATGCTTGACTGTGGGCAAGACACACTTGTCTTTATACTTCTCACCTGGTTGCTGCCACACATACTTGACACCATCTGAACCAAATAAGTTTATCTTGGTCTCATCAGATCACAGGATATGATAAACCACTTGTCTTGTTAAACCACTGTATTGTCTTTGGCACCATGCTGCAGCTCACTTTCAGGGTGTTGGCAATCTACTTATAGCCCAGACCATTTTTTATGTAGAGCAAAAACATTTTTGAGGTTTTTTGTCATAAAGTGCCATGTTCCACTTCCAGTAACCAGTATGAAAGAGTGTGAGAGCGATAACATTAAATTTAACACATCTGCCCCCCCATTCACACCCAAGACTTTTTGACACTAAAGAGTCACATGTATTCTGGGAGGGAAAATGGCTAATTGGACACAATTGGTAATCACTTTTGTTGCCAGCGGTTTAGACATTAATGGAGGTGTGTTAAGTAATTTTAAGGGCACAGCAAATGTACACTGTTTTGCAAGCTGTAGACTGACTACTTTACATTGTATCAAAGTGTCATATCTTCAGTTCTTCATTTCTTAAGGTAATGTTTACTATTTTCTTTCCTTGCTACAGTGGTCACAGAAGTCCTGAATCTTTGTGGCAGTTCTCTAATGCCATACAGATACATTTAAGTTTGAAATTTTGAACAAAAATGCAGTCATAGTAGATATTTGGATGTTTCTGTATTTACTTCTCAGGCACAGATATTATAGTCCAGGTTACTTAGATAACTTGAAGGGTGCAAATATAAATCTTTAATATAAAGTTAATTCTGAAACATGCATATCAGCAACTTTATAACCGTGACCTTACTATACTTAGTCATGCTACTAGATGCTATCTAAACAGCAGCAGGAGGAGACGAGTGTCATCATGAAGGGGTTGTTGATGTGCATCACCATTGGTTCACAACACTGTTGTTAGAGGCTGCTGCTACAACATAAGCCTCTGGGACCTGAGAGTGGAACGACTGACACTCATTTGAACAGGATTGTTGTTTGCGCTGCATCAGGTAAGTACTCATTCTTTTTATTGAAATTCGATTTTCTATTCAGTTTACACATTAATATGGATGTCTATGATTTGAGGGGTGAAAATGTGAGAATATTTCCAAATGTGGTTGCAGTTACGTCCTTAAATAGTTTGCCATTAACTTTAGTACGAAATGTCATGAAACAAGTTGCTAATGTGAATGTAGTTGAAAGTATGGTGTCTGACATTTTATTTTATACAAACTATCATGGTATAATCACCCTTTTTTTCTTTGTTTTTTTAGGATGGATGTCATCCAACAAACAACTAGCATACTAGCATACTATTTATTGCATGCAGTGAATAATAAAACCCTTTAAAGATTATCTTTTTGGATTTACACTGCACATTAGGATGATATTATACACACAACATAGTGTATAATTGGGACCCCTATTTTTAACCTAGAGTTGGTCCTTGGTTACATATTTGACAAGGTTTTATGAAGATCATGGATCCAGTTGTTTCCCCTAATGGATGTGAGCAAAAATGTACATCACATGACTTTAAATGTAGAAATGATGAGAGTCAAAATAACCCTTCTGTATTAAATGGAGAACCCAGTAGCTCATCCCACAGTAACACCAAAAATACAGAAGAACCACACTCGGAGTTGGACCTTTTGCTTCCTGACAGCTGTTTGCAGCCATCAACCCCAGGTAATGATGAGGAGCAGACATCAGTTTTGGCTCCGGCCATGCCAAATGAAACAACCTGCAGTATGGTGTTTCAGATCCTGGTGCCATTCCTCCTGGCAGGCTTTGGAACAGTGATGGCAAGCATGCTTTTGGACATAGTGCAGGTAAGTGAGAGATGGAGTTATAGTGCAGATATAGTGCAGGTCCCTTGTTTGTCATTGAGTTGTGTGTGTTGGTGCATCAGCACTGGCATGTGTTTCAGAAAGTAAAAGAAATCTTCATCCTGGTCCCTGCATTACTTGGCCTGAAAGGTAACTTGGAGATGACACTTGCATCCAGACTGTCCACAGCGGTGAGTTTTCCATTAAAAAGTGTACATGTATGAGCCAGTCCATCAAATGAGTGCCGGTTGTGTCCCCAGGACAATATCGGTATATCTAATTTTTATAATTAATTGACAGAAATATTTATTAAGAAAGGTGTCCTGCACAGTGATGTAATTGCAAATTTAAGGTATGTAATTCAAAATATTAATAAAAACTACATAGAGCAGTCAAAAATAGCGTTTGTTACTGTCCCTGATGTGATATGTTACAGGTTTTTTTAAAAATAGTCACTCCATATCCCATCTATGCCTTAATTTTTTTCATAACATTCCATAAAACTTACTTTACTAATTACTTACTAATATTTAAGTTATTTTAGTCATGTTCACAGGTTTTCACTCAGCCATCTTACCCTAACATTCCCAATTCTGAAAATTAGGGAAGACACATCTTTAACAGGAAGGTAATAAACAAATAATATGCTGCTCATAAATTGCCAAAGAAATATCCCATAATGAAATATCCCATAATGAAATATCCACTAATTTTTGTGAGCAATGTATGTTCTCTCTTACTTTGTTCTGTGTATTTGATGATATTGTAACTATGACTGAGAAGGTCAAGTACCTATTTTGGTAAATCATTAGAAAGTGCTCAGTACTTTAATGCTATTAGTACAGATGTAATGTGGCTTAATTTTGCCAAGTGACTTAAATGCATGTGCATAGCCCAGTAACAGGACTGGGAGAAACCGTGTAAAAATTAAGTGACCCGTATTCACTATGAATAGTTAAATATGTGTATTGTTAGAGTCGGTGTTGAATAGCTATAGAAACTAAGTTTAACTTTAAAAGAGTCACAACAAGCAAATAACAATCATTCGGTAGAATGGCTCATATACATTTTATTTACAGCATACACAAACAGTACTGTACGAAAGTCTTGCTCTTAGATATACCATTTGTTTTACCAATGGTATAATAATCATATTTAATTATGTCTCAGTTTCTGTATTAGAATACAACCAAGACATTTTTATACTGTAATTAAAACTTGGCAAGTGACAAGTATACTGCTCTCAAAAAGTAGGGGATATTTCAAAATAAAATATCCTTAAATTTTTGTGTGAGAAGGACCATTTTCTTGTTTAAAGTTTGTCTGGTTAAAAAGACTCTACAAACCAGGACAACTCTTCTTCCAAGCTTAATGGTATTAGAAATGCATTTGCTGTTGTATTTCTCATAAGATCTTTGAAAACACCTCCATCAAAATGCAGCTCAAATCATGATTTATCAGTCCACAAAACTCTGCTGAATCACTCAGTCAGACTTTCCATATTCTGCCAAAATCTTCATTCTTCCCTTGATATTTTCTTAGTCTAGATTGCAGTGGGTTTGACATTTCAGATCCTTTCTTCCTAGCAACATAGAATGTTGTTTCATTTTATTAACCTAACTCAGCTAAATAACTGATAGTGAAACAGGGATTTGCTGTGCTTTGGGGGTCTATTCAGTTTTTGAAAATCTGCAGTTGGCCCAATAAAACTGTATTGTTACTGACAGCAACCACTGCATGATATCTTTCATTTACTGAAGCACATTTTCTCAGTTGTTTACCTTCAAACTCACAAGACTGGTTATTGTACTGTTATTGTCTACTCTACTCTAATTAAGAGACTTATGATTGGCTTCATCAGGTGTGGCAGATTACCAAAGACTAATCTTTTAAAAGAGGAAATCAAGACATTTCATTTTGGAAGATTAGGCATGTGTTGGTTTGAGTTGTAAATCAAATAATTAATATTGTCATGATTTTATCTTTGTGTACAGTAAGTCTACATATGTGAATTTTCCCCAGTAGTAAATGGAGGCATGGGTCTGCATTATAGTGCAGACACCTCTATTAGTGTAATGCTTTATTTCCCTTTGGCACATGGTCTTGGTTTTATTGTGAAAAGTTGTCTTGCATTAAGAAGAAAACAGTATTACTAGGTAAGCTCAAAGTTCCTCTTGTTGCAGCTATTAAATCCCTGAACTTTACTGTCAACTCTCTGCATGCTTGACAGCATGTGGAAATAGGTATTGCCAAACCATTATACTGTATATTATGTGTGTGTATATACATGTACATTCTTAAACCTGAATAATTATCAAGTTCATATCCAACTGATATTTAATTGATTTACAACAGCTATGTTTACTTTAGGTGAATGTTGGCAAAATTGACTCCACAAGAGAAAAGTGGAACCTCATAATTGGAAACCTAGCACTCAAGCAGGTAAACAAAACTAATAGTTGTTTATATTCTGATTTTGTTGATTTTTGTTGTTGTTCTTTTTGAACCCATTAAATTATATGAGTTTAATCCTAGTTTTGTAATGTGCTGCTTTTATTCCACAAGGTTCAGGCCACAGTACTTGGTTTCCTCGCTGCTATGGCGGCATCATTGCTTGGCTGGGCTTTGGATGAGAAACTTAGCATCAGCTCTACAGCACTGTTATGCTGCAGTAGTGTGGTGACAGCATTCATGGCATCTTTATTGCAGGGTAAACGTATAATATTTTTATTGAACTAAGATGTGCAAAATGTGACGTTGGTTACCAGAGTTGTGGTCACGTGACAATGATGTAAAGCAAAGTTCTTAGGCAAATGAAAACCAGATAATTTTTATACTTCTACACCAGCACAAGTATTCGTTATCTGATCTATTTAGACAATTACTGTCTTATGCTACATTGATGATGGAAATATTGGGTAAAGTCAACAGACAAAGTTAAAACTTACAGACACTAAAGAAACAGTTACGCATCTAGATGAACAATTATCAATGTTATGCAGTCTTGACATAAATCTTATCATTGCACATCAATGCACATACAGATGCAGATGTTGTAATAAAAAGATGCACATTGCTCCACATTTATAATAACTCTGCCCATCTTTATAAATGATGCCTGCAATTCAGAAGGTCATATGTAAAAAAGATAATACATAAAAGCACTGTGTGTGGTAATGTTGTGCTACAGATTACAGACTGTTTTTAAGAGGGATAAGTTGCTGTCTGAGCGAATTATTTTTTTTAACTGCAGACTGAATTGTTACTAATTTAGGGTTGAGTCATGGGATCCATGATGATGTGCTTTCAAAACTGATATAATGTTTGGTTGCAGAATCAGTTTGTGTTCTGTGGATTATGTGTTTTGTGCAATATTGTGGCTAACCCTTATCATTGGGGTGGTGTTCTATTACCTGTGTGTCATTTGCTTCTCATAGGTATCATTATGGTAGGTGTGATTGTTGGCGCAAAGAAGGCAGGTTTCAACCCAGACAACATAGCAGCACCAATTGCAGCCAGTTTTGGTGATCTCATCACTCTGGGGCTGCTTGCTGTTATCAGTGAATTGTTTTTCTACTGCAATAGTAAGATGAAGTCAAACATTGGCTTTTATGTAGAAGAGTCTTGTTCCATTTGTGTGTATTATTACTTCACCTGTCTTTTTTTTTCTTTTCTTTCTCTGTAGAGATTCACCCCAGTATTGCCTATGTGGTGTGTATTTTCTTTCTGGGCTTAACACCAGTCTGGGTTATAATTTCGCTCCGCCATCCCGAGAGCAGAAAACTGCTATATTGTGGTTGGGAACCTATAATTACAGCCATGGTTATTAGCAGGTCAGTAACTCACTATATTATTACCATCTGGTCTAATACACACATTTTTACTATCATATTTGCACAAGCTTTTTTTTTTAGCGTTGCACCATATGCTTGTATTAAAAACAGGTTAAGAAACATATATTCATTTATCATTGTCTTTTACTGCCACATGCTGTGAAACTATGTCTTTGTGTATGTCCTCAGCATGGGTGGACTCATATTGGATAAAACCATTTCTGATCCAAACCTGATGGGGGTAGTAGTTTACTCGCCTGTTATAAATGGTCAGTGAAGATACAATCAACATTTATTGTATTGTTATTTATTTGAAGTGTTTCAGCATTGTCAGTGTTCATTATTGGTTTATGTGAATGTGGACATGGACTTCTTTTCTAATTATTTTTTTTTTATGTCTTGGTCATTACTTTTACAAAATTATGTGAATTTGAACACATCATTTTTAAACATAAGTACAGACAGTAATGACATGAAAATTATCATAAGATTTTTTTCAGTTTACTTACAGTTATTTTTAAACAGTTGTACATTTATAGATTAATTACAGTGCTTATCTACTTAAGGTGTTGGTGGTAATCTAGCAGCTATCCAGTCCAGTCGTATAGCCACATATCTTCACTTCCATTGTTCTCTGGGAGAACTGCCTGAAGGTGCAAAGTTCTGTTACTGTCCACTGTACACAGTTTATGAAAAAGGTAAGAACATATTTTTTTATAGTAAATACACTCAAGATATTCGTTGGTAATAATACTCTTTCTAATAGGCTTCCTTATTTAGTGTATGCAGTGTCCTTTTGAACTTGACAATTCATAATTCATATTAGACATTTTTAAATGGTAACAATGTTGCTTTGAATAATAATAATATAGTACATATAATTGTCATATAATTTCTTATGTACTAGAGGTCAACGGGAACTCTATTCAAAGTATTACAGTTCATGCTTGGCCATTTGTCTTATATCTTGGTTTTTATCTGATTTACTTTGCTAAACCTGTTCATGAACACTCTTACACAGTATAAGATTCGCAAAGTACACATTTTCTTTTGATCACATGAGAGGCATTATATTTTCTTTGAAAATATGACATACTTTTCATATAAATTACAAGTGAAATGCAGACGATTGCAACACCTGACATATACAGTATTTGTGCTTGCTTTAGAATACCTATACATTATGATTAAACATTTTACTATCTGTCTCCTATCATTGTGTCTTTTGCAGGGTACAACAGCAGAACAGCTCGAGTGCTGCTTCTGTTCGTCATTCCAGGCCATATGATTTTTTTTTATAGTATTTATTTAATACATGGTGGCAACAGCATATTCCCATTAGGAATCTTTATGACTCTCTACATAGTTGCTGCTTTTACACAGGTGAGTAGATTTAAGTTGTATGTTATGATATTGATATTAGTCTTTTATTGTGGATTTGTTTCCTTATCTTGCATTTATCGTTTAGGTATTTCTACTGTTATGCATAGCTGACTGGATGGTCCATTGCTTGTGGAGGTTGGGTCGAGACCCAGACAGTTTTTCTATCCCCTATATAACAGCCTTGGGAGATCTGCTGGGCACTGGGCTCTTAGCTCTCTGTTTTCATTTGCTCTTGGTCCTTAATAACAAGGGTTCAGAATTGGGAGACTAAAATTAACTTACCATGGTTGTATCTAATTTTTTTTTTTTTACATTTGTTTGTTATCAATTGCTAGTTTTCTTTGTAGGACTTGAACCATAAACTATATATCTTCTGAAAGCAACATCATAATAAGAAGGATATTTTTGAATCAGTGTGCAGTGAAGTTAAAGATTAAAGAGTGGCCCTTTTGTTCAGTTTACTATTCATATAGACACTTATGAATAGCTTTATGCTTATTTCAAAGGTAATTAGACTAAACCTGTGTCTGTGATTAAATCCAATTATATAGGTTAAAGGGAAGCAATCTTGGCCTTACATTCTGGGATGTTGCTAATAAAATATGTCAAAAATGTATTGGGGGCATTGGTTGGAGCACCCTTTTTTTCTGGTAAACTTTTCAAAAGCCTTTCAAAATCTTACACCTTAGTACATGGTTCAAAACTATTCAGTTGTTTTATAAAATAATTTTATCTTCATTTGCTTTGGCATTTGCCATTTGGAAAGTTGGCTATGAACATGCATTAGATGCAAACATTTAAGTGCTGTTACATAAATAAATAATTAAGCCACTGATGTAATGGGAACTTGGAGAAAGGAAATACGAACGTTGTGATGAACGATACTTGCAGCCAATGCCATATTGCTCAGCATTTGGTTACATGTCAACATTTCATTAGATAGTTTTATTTGATTTATTTTATCTATGTTATCTATTTGTCCAATTTTCATGTATTGTAATTTTATAGATCTTTGTCCTGTAGTAGAGTGACTGAATTTACACTTTTGTATTTTCAGTGGTAGTTTTTATGCATTCCATGAGTATATTCTTAGTATATCTGAATGCATACCTCCCCATACTATGCATACTATGAAACTTTTACTTGATATATATTACATGTTGTTAAACTTCCAAACCATCTTAGAAAAGTGGACTGATAATTTGGTAATTTGCTCAGACAGTATTGAACAAACTGTAAGCATTAAACATTGAGTTGATCTATACATTATCAATTATAGTATGTCTATAATGTATATGTCTATAATGTATATTTGATCATATTTAGCAGCCTACAGACCAGATCTGGCACATGTTAATAGTTACCAAACTGTATGAATGTCTTTTGTGACAGTCTGCTCAAATTCATGCAGTACACGTCAGTCAGGAGAAAGTGGTCATTTGCTCATTTTGATTAGTATATAAAAGAGCTTAAAGGCTTAATTTGCCTTGGGTTCTCCAACACTCATTGTCTCAGACACGGATATGGAAATAAGTGTGGTGATGTCATTACCATGTACTGCACTGTGGCGATTTTAAATCATATTTTAAATGATTATATGTTTTTTAATAAATTACCAAATTAAAATATAGGCGATGCACATGCAGGCACATACACAGAAGAATAGTCCTGTCAGTCTGAATAAGTGCCCCTTTCGTTATCCTCTGTGATTGTTGTTTATATGGCCCTTGGATCACTTGTGGAGTAAAAAGTGTGTGTCTTAAATGCAGTCGTGAACACTGCATGCTCAAATATGAGTCTCATAGAGAGCTGCACGTTCAAAAAACGCATTTTGGTGAGAAAGAACTCAGCATCAAGCCAGCCTTATAGTGGATTAGGTTGAGTAAGTTTCCAAGCATCTCATCGCTCTGCATGCATCTTTTTCAACTCCAGTCATATACATCACCACAGCGTTCAACAGGTAATTGAGATCTCTCAGATATAATTGAGATAATAACCTTCTGGAACGTATTTTTTACAATCTTATCCATTTTTGGACCTCTTAAAAACCCGCACTTACTTGTTTGTGTATTGGTAATAAACATAATGTTAGCAAGCTATTTAATGTTCTGTTCAACAACAGGCAAGATAATGCTATGTTGTTGCCACATCAGAAAATTACAAATATTAACCTGTATGCATAAGTATGTTTTAATGTTGTGCCTGTGTGATGCATGTTAGAATTATCACATTTCCTTTAAGTATTGTTATTGTCAGGATGTTGCATTTGGTTGGCTGTATGATTTTTTTCTTAGAACCGTGGTAATGGTACAATGATAATTTGATTTATCTTAAGGACTAAAAGTTAAAACAGAGACATTATCTCACTTTAATCATTTTTAAGATATAAATTTAGAAGGTTATTAAACAAGACTTTCTCAGATTATGATTAATCTAATATATTGCCATGGTCTATAATGTGTGTACATGATCAGATATACATACCGCTTATTAATCTATTATAAAACTGGTCTAAAATTCTTACAAGTTTACTGTGATTATGAATGGCATCAGGATATAAGTAGTGGAAATGGTGGATGGGGTTAGTTTGGTGTTGTGGGTATAAGGTGCTGTTTCTTTTTTTTTAAACGTTTACCTTGTTTCCACAGTTATTGTCAGTTTGATCAGTTCCACTAACCATAGAAGCACTTTGTAGTTTTACAATTATAGACAGTAGCCCAGCTGTTTCTCTACATCCTTTGTCAGTCCACTTTATGCTGTTCTCTTATGGGTCAGGATGTCCACAAAACCATCACAGATTAGATACTATTTGGGTGATGGATCATTCTCAGCACTGCAGTAACACTAATGTGGTGGTGTGTTAGTGTGTGTTGCACTACAAGTGGAGCAGAAAATGTTACATTTTGATTTAGTTATATTTAAGTAAATATTCCAGCAGCACAGCTGTGTCTGACCCACTCATACCAGAACAAAACACACTAAAACACCACCACATTAGTGTTTTTGCAGTTCTGAGAATAATCCATCACCCAAATAGTACCCGATGTGTGATCGTTCTGTGGAGATCCTTTCCCATTAGAGAATAGAGTGAGCTCAGGCCTGCATGTGAAAGTATAAAAAAGAATAATGAGTGTAAAATTGGACAGGACCCAGATAGGATTTGGACTGAGAAACAACAACAGACTGCTTTTCTGTACGCCTTGACTTTTTGTCAAATAAAATCTGTTTGGTTTTGAAATCGGCCGGTCTCCAGACTCAACTGATTTACACCCTACACCTGTTGAATCACTGATACATTACAAGAGACCACAGTCCTAAAACTGGGAAGTAGTGTTTCATGCTGTGAAATTTATGGGATATTCCATTGTGGGAACAGTATACATGACCCAAGTTTTAATTGAGATAACACTAGACATAAACCGTAGCATCAACCAAGGTGACATTACAAATATAATGTTAAATGAAGGTTGAAGACAAAACATGACATATTTTCCAAGGTCCCTTTACCAGACATCACACGTTTCATAAAGCCCTGGGAGTCTGCCACATATTGATAGCAACAGATACAAAACAATTTAGAGCAAGAAAACAATATCCTGAGAGGGAGAGTCCAAACAAGTGAATGACAGACAGCAAAATAGTGACATAATCCCGACTAGTCAATTTATGATAAGTAAATCAAGTACATTCACTTTATGCAAAAGCATTACAGTCAACCTCTCTGTTTCAGTACAATTTAAAGTCCTGCAATGCCATGACTACACCAAAGTGTACCCCTGCCCATTAGGGATAACAAAATGGTTGCTGCAACACTACATTTTCAATTGCCTATGGGTCTTAAATGACTCTGAATGGCATGCTGAGCATAACATAGCTTGAAATGTTTAACGCATTGTCTTTAAGGCACTGAGAACACAAAGCTGGGACTCATGCTAGATCAGACCCATTTATTCACAAATATTTGTAAAGGCAAGCTGCATGGCTAAGTGCTTGATTTTATCCACCTGTGGCAATGGAATTGAGTGGAACACTTGAATTAAACAATTAAAGCTGTTTCCGAGTACTTTTGTCTGTATAGCGTATATAAGCATAATTTATATGTTTCTCAATTACTCTCCAAAAGCGGAGATCTATGTGGCTATACGTTTGTTACAAATACAATGACGTCACTATATTGATCAGCGACAAGTTGCAGAAGGGCTGGTGATAATTGAAATACCAGTTTGAAACAGAGAGGGGCGGCAATCAGCGCCACTAACTTTAATTTTATCGTCTGAATATTACGACGAAGAGGATAAAGAAGGAAAAAACTTGTTTTGAACTTTTCGCAGCTACGATAATTAGTAGCTAAAACAGAAACAGTGCAACATATATTGCTGAGAATACTCGTTTTTCCTTCGGTTCGCTTATTCTGTAAGTTCATGCAAATTATTCCGTTACTTCGTTATCGTATTGCAATATTAACTTGTTGTAATTGTTTTAATTAATTTGGTCTAAAAACACAGAGCATATGACCTACCTAACGAGTTGAACTTAGTGTAGTCAGTGGTCGTGTCCTAGTCATTTTTAAGAGGATATGTGATCAGTGTCATACACGGGAATGAAAAATACATGATAAGTATAACTATATTTGGCGTAGCAATCATTTCGAGACATTTTTGATGTGTAAGAAACAATTAATTCAAACAAAAACATTATAAAAATAAAATACTATAAAAGTCCCTTTTTAAAAAAAAAAAAGGTAGTTCTAGGTGAATTTGAAAGTACATACAGTGGCACCGTGTACAAGGCTAGTGCCTGTTTTGTGCCCTGTGCTATCTGTTAGTGAATAACCCGTTTCCAGCTTCGTTCCCCTCAACAGTTCACTGCAGTAATGAGATAAAGGTGGAACAGTTTCAGAATTGCATTTTCATAGTTCTTGCTAAGTTTGTGTCCAATTATTTGTTTTTCGAAACATTAAAAGTGTAATATTGTGCAGTTTAATGTTTGGTCCATTTTTTTGCCCAGGGATGTTCAGAGGAATAGATTGCATTATTAAAGATGACAATATTACAGTATGGCGATAGTGCATTTAGTGTTGTGGGTCGCTATCCATGTTTAAGAAGCTCTTAAAAAACATTTTCTATGTATTTTAACAGCTTTTTAAACTTTTCTGTCTGTCTGTCTGTCTGTCTACCTAACTACCTATCTAGCTATTTGTATATTGTGTTTTCTTACTCTTATTGTTTTATTGTTGTCTGTTTTTATTGTCTTCGTTACATTGCTCCTTTAATGGTAAAGCACCTCAAGTCTCCTGAACAGCGCTCATAAATAAAATATTATTATTATTATTATTATTATTATAGTATTTTACATACTCAACCTCAGTTGGTGAAAGGCTTACACAGTCTCAGTGTATTCAGTTTTCGTATATTATGTCACCTCTGGAAGGGGGAATCCCCTGTCAACTTAACACCGTTAAGCATGTCATCTCAGAACTCTGAGTGACTACAAAGAGGTTAGAAGTAAACTTAGAATATTTTAAATTTTAAAAGCCCTTAACATTCTAAGCCTTTTTTGACATCATTGGAATGAAGTCCTAGCTGTGGCTTGACTATAAATAAATCAAGTACCACACTAAATCTTCGGCCATAAGTAAAACTGAAACAAACAAAAACTTCTACAATTTCATCTGCTTTGTAGTATTGTTGCTTTGATATATATATAGATATGTGTGTGTACATATATATATATATATATATATGTACACACACACACTTTTTTTTTTTTTTACTTTACTCTGTTCTCTAATGGTCAGGACCCCTACAGGACCAGCACAAATCAGGTACTGTTGGTTGGTGGATTACTCTCTACAGAGGTCACGTGCATGATGATTGTACCAAAAATAGAAATCAGAGATGAACTCTTCACCAAGTTCACACCCTGACAAACTGCCTCACCTACTGGGGAAGTATAGAGAGAACCGTATATTAGAAGCACATCACATACACACACATCACGTAATGAGGAGCAGTGAGTGACCACACACATGCGCACACACACACATACACACACACACACATACCTCAAGGCAGTACTGTTACTAGCTCGACCTTTTACCAATTTGTACTTTTTACTAATTTAACCTTTCAAATGATGTGAGATTTGTCAGATGCACTGAACAACCAATCCTAATGCTGGACAAAGCAATCCTGAGGCCCTGAACTAAGCTGACCTCATTATTACCAACACACATCACAGATCTGCACGATCAATGAAAGGAACTGAACTAAAATAACACTCATTCAAATTTGCATTTGAGGTCACTGGAACCATGTATCAGATAGTAATTTTTTATGTTAGAGGTACTTGTGTTTCCAGCAAAGTTGTTCTGTAATCAGACTTTGAAGTTTGCTGCTTTTTATAGACACTGAAATGACAAACAATGTTGCTAACAAGTAAGGAAAACTTAATAGTAAGAACATCCAGCACTACAGTGACAATGGATTAGTCCCGATAGTGCCGCCAGTGAGAATTGCTGTCATGTTTTAAATATGTTTAATACAGCCTTGTGGAGAAAGCAATGGCAAACTACTCCACTATCCTGCCGAAATACTTTATGTATCACATCGATGAAGGACAGAAATGTGCGGAGATCGATGATCCATCAAGTGACCGAGAGTCGGCTGCCACTGTACGGTTAATCCCATCCTAATATAGCCTTGTCTATGATATCTACACTGCATATTAAATACCTTAATTTTAGGAAAAATTGATCGTACTTAAAACAGATTTAATGGAACAAACTCCCATTGATTTACTTTATTTAAAAAAAATACGTTATTAAGTCTTAATGAAGTCACACTAAGGCAAAAAAATCAATCATCCACAGAACAAAGTTGCTTTCATTCTCTGCCAACAGCTGGTGATACAGTGTACAATGAACCAGCATCAGACTCATGGTACTATAAACTTTGGTCATATATAAACCATGGCTTGTACCTGTACTAAAATGACACTGCTAATTTGATGACTGTGTGAAGTTTCTGGAATTCAGCTTGCAGTGTTAAACTGGTAGCTATAAACATCACTTATTTCTTAGCAACATTTTCTGTCTTCAATCAGGACAGGCAGCAAACACTAATAAGCCAAACATGCCATGGCTAGTCAACTACATTTAGCACAAGGAGAAAATATAAATTTTATTTATGCCTGAAAGATATTAAATTGCATGTTACAGCTTGATACTATCCCCCTAAAACACAGAATCACCAATAATGCTAAAACAATACTTACGAAGAAAATGCTTCTCCAATAAGGCAATCTCGAGGTGACCCTTGACTTCATTGAGCCGGTCCACCTCTGTCCTCTGGTAGTCCTGGATGCTGGCAGCCATAGTGATGGACCCTGGACCAGCCTTGAAATACAGAGAAGAAGAGTGTAATTTCACACCACAGGTAGAGACAAAACCTACCTACACATAAAAATAATAAACATAAAAACACACCCCTTCTGCAAATAAGCTGATCAAGTGCATTAACCCAGGTTAAAAAAGAAAACAACTCGGTATAATCTTGAGTGTGTTTCCAAAGGTAAAACTGGGTGGTTTACAGGTGTGGTTAAATTCTTATCCATACTATTCACCAACTTTAGACCGTATGTCTGGGTAATCAGCTTAGTAATTCTGGCAGCCCAGTGATTCAGTAAGATGCTGATATGGCCTATCTCCACAATGTTAAATACATTTTAATTGGGCATTTCAATACAGTTTCAGGACTATATCGAGACGCGATCATTTAGGTCCTAATAACCGGCTGGTCCGATTAAACGAGCATGCCCTATGTTACAAGACGGGACGTGCTATGTAACATATTAA